>ML739265.1:0-35090 GCA_009193565.1 Aspergillus coremiiformis | reverse complement strand
TCCCTTTTAAATCCCCGGTAAAAGAGGACTACCGCAAAGATGCTCCGACCGACCGGATCGCGGGGGAATCAAAGAATTGAATTGCGCCTGTTGAGTTGATGAATCCGGCGTTCTCGGCATAACTCGGGGGAGGGGCGTTTAAGTCCGGAATGATGACGAATTGAGGCGGGTTGAACGCAGGGCGGATACTACTACTTAGTTTTCTTGTCCTGTAAGGAAGGAAATGCTTAGTTGAGTGAATACATGCGATTGGTAGGGGAGGAGAGACGGGAGGGGAAACAGCGTTCCAGGTTGAAGAAAACAAATTCGAACCTTTGAGAGAAAAAGGGGCGGAGACTGATAAGAACCAGAGTTGGTCCGGGGTGCCAAGTGCAAGGAAGAATGAAAAATGTTTGATTGGAGAGGGCAGAGACTTACCAAATTGGGCAACTCGTACACAGGTCGGGTCCAAGACTTTACCTAGTATAGCTATCGGTATACCCTCAATCAGATGTGCAGTACCAATCTCAAGTAATCGGTGAGATACTCTCTGGAAAGAAGAGAAAGTTGAAGGTACAGACACAGAGAAGAAACAGGACAAGAGAAGACAAGAGAAGCCAAGCGAAGCCAAGCGACAGACAAGTCTCTGGGTATCAAAGGAGAACGAGGTAGCGAAAATTCAAGAAACAAAGACCAAGACCAGGACCCAGGCTAAGACCATGATCATCCTGGCGCTTGATTTGATCTGGAGAGGGGAGAAGGTAATACAGAACTACTAATGAGAAAGCGTGAGAAGATCGTCTTGTCTGGAGGGGCCAGAAAGGCAAATCATGGGCAGCTTGGAGGAGAACTTAATGGATGCTAGCGGGGATTAGTAGCAAGTCACGGGCCCACCGACAGGTGCGCGGAGCGAACAGTATTTAGCCTTGGCGGGCGGATGCACTCCACCGACTGGAATGATTACTGGTATTGTATGTTTGTACAGTACGGAGTACCCCGTGGATATTTAGCACATGCCACACAACTTACTATCAAGACTTGAAAGTGCCCGATTGAACGTGTTTTGATTACATCCTCACTCTGTAAAGGACTTCCACTCCCATTATATATAATGGTATAGGGACGGGATGGGACGGGACTGCTATTGGATAGAAACCAAAGGTAGTACGTGTTATGCAAAATTTGGTCTCCTTAGCAGGTCGATCCTAATGTAGCGTTGATACCTATCTACTGCATTGATCTGCAGGTATCGTCATTCTCTCTCACTCCAGACTTTAGAGTCAACCACCTGGCATTGGTCATGACGCAATATCTGGGATCGCATGGGAAGCATTGTGAATAAACTCTGGTGTGTAGAAGTAAGTTCTTCTAAAGATGAGTACTGGGGAAAAAAAAAAAAGAGATGAAAATCTATATGGAGAATGTCCCATTCCTGGACTTTTCATTACCTACCTATCAGTGAGTATCTTATCTTTGACCGTCTGAATAAATACTGGTAAGCTCAGCCTCTCAGTCTCCCATGCCCAGCCTTGCAAGGCTGCCAAGGGAAATTTCTAGTCTCGTGATTGGGTGCCACGGCCCAGGCAAAGATCCAACTCCGCAGTGGGGAACCTCTCAGCCTCTCACAGGCTCACGGGCTCAACACCCGTTGTGTTGGCTCCCCTCAAAAGAGATTTGCTGAGCAGTCACATGCAATGCACCATGCATAGATTTATGAAATTTGGCATGGTGTACATCATATTCCCAGTCAATTCTGGATCTCTCAATTTTACCAATTTACTTTTATACCAGGCTCAGTCATTCTGATTGATGTATCATCTTGACTACAGGCCTGAATGGGAAATGATTAAATCGCTTCCAGGTTGAATTCCTATATAACAACTCAGGTATCCGTATCTACTCCGTACTCCGTACTTCTATCTGTACCGGCCAATTGAATCTGCTCCTATCTAGGGAAGGCGTGGTGGAGATTCCCACTAGCGCCATTTCCGGCCCGATGATAATCCGGGACAAAGAGGGTCCTGCAGCTGAGATCCAATGGCTCGCCAACATATCATCCATGGACCTCCCATGTCATACTCCTTTCCCAACGAGCAGCCTAACCACGTTCCAAATTATGTAGCAAACAAGCAAGATACATCTTCAAAAGACCGCTTCAGAAATATCAGGCTAAAGGCTGCGCAGACTCCCCCGCCCAATTGACGACGACGGGGGCGGCATAGAGAAAATAAACACATACACACAGTGACACGCAGCGAATGAGAAGTCAAATAGTCCACATGTTTACACTGGCAACCGGCATTGGTACAAACACATCATTCTCTTCAGTCACCCAAGGGCATACCTTCTACCTGGTCACTCAATGACCGCCAATTATCTGCCTGCAGCTCGGCATACTTGACTCGCTCCTGACTCCAATCCTGGTGAAGTCGGCTAATATGATACTGGCTTTGCTGGAAATAAGCGATTTCGTCGCGGATACACTCCTTGATGAACACCCCGCGGGCGTGTTGTTGTACAATTGACTCCTTGTCCTGCAGTTCCAACAAACTTGATGTGAGTGGACATTGGCAAAAGAAAAGGGGTGTAAACATGGCGTACCTTGATAATCGCTTCCTCGACCTTTTCAATCTCTCCGGGCTTGACGGTACCTTGAGGTCGGGTTCTCAAATCCTGTAGCTTCCGCTCATTGTTCTCAATCCGCCGCTCCAGCTGAGGAATATTGTTCCGCGCGAAACGGTCTCGCCGATCGAACAACTCCCGTACACTAACCAAACAGTCCCGCTGGCGCTTCAAATCCTCCAAAACGCCCCCTTCCCAGGCGCGTGCCTCATCCTCTAACAAGCTTTGACTGGCAGAGAGATGGTTAGCAGTAGCCTTGATGCCCTCATTGAGTAAAGGAACATCATTGGTGTCCATCGCGTATGTGTTTCGAGTCACCTCCGTAAGGGATTGAAGGGCGAGCGAAAACCGAAGGTGATCAGCCGCGAGCCCTTCATTGCGCTTGGCGAGCCGCTCAAGTAAAGTGCATAGGTTAATGTAAATTTCTGCAGATCTCTTAACACCGCCTCTGACAGTATCGAATGTATCCGTAAGAGTCGAAGGCAGGGAGTCTTCCAGGTCCGGGGGTAGGGCTCGGCCAGTAAATTCGTCCTGCACCGATATAGTGGCTTGCTTACGCCACACAGACAGTTCCTAGTATCAAGTCAGTATCAGCTGTATATTGAGACCGTCCTTGGAGGCTCTAGTCACGCGTACAGTAGGGACAGTCAGAAACATGATCACGAGTTGCTCCTGACTAAGAACCGGATGGCGAACAAGGGCATTGCTGAATCGAACGAGCCCACGGCGACGTTTTTCGAGAAATGCATTGGAATCCGCTGCGAGGTGAGTGCCATTGACTTAGATTTACGGAAACAGGTGAGTAAGCTTATTTTAGAAAGCTTTTACCTCGACATACCTGAAAGTCTCTTCGGTGGAAGAAGAGGAAGCTGCCGGAACGGATATCGTTTGTGGAGACAATCCAACAGCCAGACAAAATCACTGTATCGCCGTACCACTGTACTCCCCCTGCGGGCCGACTTTACCTCATAGTTGCGATGCTGGAACATGAACATCCCCTCCTTCTCCGGTAGAAGCGTCACAGTCACGACTTCTTCCACCGGGGGGCTTGATGCTCTGCCTATCCCCAGCGACCGCCGGCGGGGATTAGATTCACCGTGGTCACTACTGGGCGGACTGAACCCTCTAATTCCAGCCTGGGATGCTCCTCCAAGCCCACCGTCACTTGGTGCATTGGCAAAATTTTCCCCCCATCCAAACCCTGGACCATGCGACTGCGCAGTGTTTGTTTGACCATTCGCATGGTTGCCGTGAGACCTTTCATTCGCATTGCTGTCTTCACCGGCTCTACTAGACCAGGCATTTGTAGCGGACCGAACGCTTCCATAGCCATTCAACACGGGGTGATCAGACTCGAGTTGGGCATGGGTATGGCCGCGATGGAGTTCTGGGCTACCCCAAGGATCAGACTCAAAGCCCGTCATCGAATCTCGTCGTGACCGTCGCGAATGAGCCGAGTTCGGTGCTTGATGAGGTGTCGCAGGATGAGGTGGGGTGGTCGGCCGCTCCTGCGATGACACAGGGGTGCCGGATTCCTGTTTTGCGCGCAACGCATCAAGATATGAGATTTTCGGTGCCGGAAGCTCTGTAGTCACACGAATCAACAGCATAATCCATATATCATAGTTGATTTATCCTTACCTTTGCGCCGATCATCCACGGCATCCAATGTAAGATCTTCCCCTTCTTGTGCAAGACCCACGAGGGCCAGAAGAACATTGAACTCGCCACGCCCCAGCCCATTTGTGTTATCAATGTCACCAGAAACAACAATATTCAGTATCTTTTCTTGGCCCGAGGCACTGATCCCGCTACCGGAAAGAATTTCTCGGACCGAAGTCAATCCAATTCCGGCGCCAACGCGATCGCCTGTGCTGAGGACCAGGTCGTAGGCATCGATATAACTCTCGGGAACGTCCGAGTCGGACAGTAAGGTCCTCACGAGCTGATGTCTGGCGGTTCTCTTGTTGGCATTGCTATTCCAGGGCGAACCGGAACCTAGGTCGTCGTCGTCGGCGAAGAGGGAGGAAGAACCCAAATTGGCATTGTTACCACTACCAAAGGAGGGTTCATCGGCGAACAGTGAAGACTTGGACCTATGAGCTGAATTAACTGCCGAGGAATCCTCGGGCGACGTGCCGAACAAGGACATGGAGGGAGGGAGCTTCTAGGAGGGGAAGCGTTGGCGAACAGAGGAGGTGTCGATCCAACGGTATTCCGTTATGCAGTGGAGTTCGGTCGGAGGCGGGAGAGATAAGGTAGGTTACTACGGAGTATCCGTACTGCGACTAGTAGGTAGGTGATGATAGGTAGGTGTGATGGGACCAAACAACCAACCCACAGTACCGAGGACCAGTGAAGACGTTGGGTAGGGATAACAATTAATCCTAGAAATAGAAGCACGTCAGAACCAGGTAAAAGACCGGCTTTTCCTTGAATAGCAATTTTAGGAGCAAGAGCCACGAATCCGAAGCTGCAGCTTTCGGTTCTTGGAAGTTGAGGAGAGGCGGAGAAGCTCTTTGGCTGATGGTCCACTTGCCCGACAACAGCTAAGCAACTTTGCGCCAACCGTGACTTTACAATTTCCAGACAGTTCACGGATCAGGTGATATCTAGTTCTCTATCGATTTATTTACTTGCATATTTGTTATTGATTCTATTCAATTGTAGATTTTGTACACCGTATGCAGTGGGCTATAAGTATGTACATACACACAACTTTCATATCGTAGGATAAATCTTTTTTTTTTCTTCTAAAAAAAAGCAGATTTCCATTGGGTATCTATATATATCAAATTCCGCCCTCGCTGGAACTCTCCACGGTATGCCCGTCACTGGTACATCCCTTGCCTGGTTCCGCGCAAGACCCAGTCACTGTAAAATAGCCATTCCGTACTAGTAGATCCTGCCACTCTTTCTCACCTGTGGCGAGAATAAGGGAAGGATTGGCGTCGGGAGGGAGCCATCGCTCTTTTCGCGTTTCGGCCTTGGTGCCACCCTCAAGCGCCGCTCGACTGGCCCTGGTCGTTCGTACCTTCTTTGACCCTTGCCCATTTTGAGATAACAAGCTGCTTAGTTGTAGCCGGTACTGCTCAAGGCGGAGATCAAATGCCATGATTGCACGCACGTATGGACCTAAGTCTTCAGTGATCGGTCGCAGTCCATTTTCGAACGATGGGCTCAGCCGCCCTGTTGGGAGAGGGAAGACATAATCAGCCTTCATAACAGGCTCAAAAGCTCGGGAAAAGTCCACTTGTTGAGAGCCTGTGGGCTTGCATTTGGTGATGTTGAGTAGGACTTTCTCGGCTTGCGATGATTCGATGCTGCCTTCATGACATGGTCGGAAAACCCTGCTCATTAAAACCTTGAATGTACTAGCGATCGTTGTAGACAGTGATGAGTGATCTGGTACTACATCGGTCTGCAAGAGTCGATAGCCGTCAATGTAGTTTGCTCTCTGCTTCTCAGGCATTGGAGGGATAGAAGTGTCCACAGCATCCTGTTAGAAGTTAACATAGGTGCAAGGCAGGAACTGCTATGACAAAAACTGACCAATCTGAAATCAAGCGAGCAATCAAGGCTTAGGACGTCAAGAGTACTCCTCATATCCATGAGGTTAGACTGATACTGCAATGCCTCAAGTCGCGCTAGGTTTGACGAAACCGGTATAGAATTTGCCAAACCGTCCGTACCCGACATTCTTTCCGCATCCTGCAGACTGAGATCCCACCAAGAAAAGGCTTCTTGCTGAAACTCGACCTCACTTTCCAAGCTGTTGCTCAACATGTCACGGCTGAACCAACCCATGAACGGTTCGTAGGAGTTCACGCTGATTACTCGGAGTAGATTACCGTCCTCGTCCGCATCTGAACCTCGAGGCCATCTCTCAATCATCCAATCAAGACCGGATTTCTCACTGCCGATGGCCATCTGACACCAGAAGTTCAATTCGGTGATTGTTCGGCGTAGATCCCAGCCAGTACTCGTAAAGAGGTCGCTGATCGCCTCGCGTTTCAGCATATGGCCCTCATTCGCAGCTAGTAGAAGAAGATAGTCAGTAACCAGATGTTGGGGTGGTGGTCGGTATCTGAGAATGCCGTGAAATGATATATCGTCGAGTGGGATTAAACTCTCATCGTTACAGGTTATAATAATTGGACGCTTCGATTGGTTGATAAGTGCCAGAACTCCTGACCAAAACTGCTTATCCTCCTCAAAGAGAAGGTCCGCTTCCTCCAGAAGAATGAAGGATTGCTTCTGGCTTCGGGGATGATTCTGCTCTGCTTTTCTCCTTGGAGCTTGTCTTTTAGCTTTTCTACCGTTGACGGAGCTGGTGGATGTGGACTTGAAGAATCCAATTAACTTGTTCTGATTGGGATCATCGGCTTCAAGTCCGGGAGAATATATGTCGGAGGGCTCGCGGCTCGGTTTCTCATTGTTACCATTCACGTTACGCACGAGGTGATTGCGAGTCATATCACCCACGCGGTCCACAATGTCCCTGGCACCGCGGCGGCTGCCTGGGTTGATCTCGAACACCTCAAAATCAAGCTCCTTCGCAGCCGCATAAATAGAGGCAGTCTTTCCACATCCAGAAGGGCCACTTAGAAGGATTGCGTTGGACACGCGCCCTTTTTCTAGATTCAGATCACCAGACCGAATAACCGTTCTCTTTGATGATACTGTTACGCCACCAGCTAACTCGTCTTCCTCCGATTTGTCAACTTCACTCATTTCAGACGCATCGTCTGAGCTAGAAACAATGAATCCCTCCAGACTTTCCGTTTTGTTACGCTTTTTCCGTTTCTTTTTGGCCTGGTTTCGTTTTATCTCTCCATCTTTGGCTGCTTTGCCTGTGTCGACGGCGGAAACCATAAGGAATCTCAACCAATCTCGCAACATTGACGCCTCTCTGGTAGGCTGGAGAACTTGTCCGGTTGAGGTTGGAGCATACTTCTGCGTCCAGAGACAACTGTCACACTCTCCACGGTCAAAAGCAGTCATCGAATTTGGTATAGAGTTATATAGTTTGGCAATAGCCGGGTGGCATGCGTCACTGAGAGTATAGCTATCTGAATGCGACAAGGTAGACTGGGATAATTGTCCAGCTATTGTTCTTTGTAAAATGCGTCCACTAGCAACGTGTCTCTCGGGTATTCGTAAAACTTTGGCGGTTTCCTGACACAGTCCCTGCGTCTCTGGTGAAAGTATACTCTCTTTATCTTGAACACGAATAGCAGCCATCTTGGACTTCTTTTGGTCCACATCAGAAGGATACTGGAGAGCATTTTGTGTAGTCTGGCTTCCGCGAACGTGGACAAAGCCTTGTGGAGGCCATACTGGGTGGATGGGTTCTGGAAACTTGGAAGCCCGCTGCCTAAATGGGGTGCATGGGTTTGTCACAGCAACCCCTAGACCTGGAATGGAAGGGTTGTAAGACAATGATGGTGCTCTCGTGAAGTCCTTTTGTCCTGTATCCAGAGTCGTGGAATCCTGACTGTTAGCTTGAGGTTGCCAGGCATCCGGTGTGCGTGTAGGCTTCTTTAAAAAGAATGGATGAGTTGGTTTCGCCAACTCGTCTTTCTTAGCTGTGGGCGGAATAGATGGTTGAAGTTCAACTCGAGGGCTGTGTTTCTTCCGGCCACTGATGATGTCGTCGATGAGTTTTCCCAACTCCTTTCGAGCTTCACTTTTGTTTGCATAGTTGATGATCACCACTTTACTTCTATCGCTCCCATCTTTATGAGGTCCTAATTTACCACGCCTCTTATCCTTCTTTTTCTTGGATTTGTCGTCGAATTTATCTGCACCGGGCGAACCCAAAAGCTTTCCGTTGGGATTCAGTTTGATAATTTTCTGTCTTGGAGACCTCCTAGGTGTCGTCTTTCTCAGTTCACAGTTATCCACTGCATGAGAACTAGCTGGGGGAGCTGCGACTTCAGGTGAGGGCGTAGAGGGAAGAGCGCTGGCTCCTGATTCAGCGACCGTAGGGCTCTCTTCCCCTTCAGATGAACGTATATAATCAATTGAAAGCCTATCTCCCCGGGGAGTTCTCGCGGGACCTTTGGCTGTAATATAATTCACTATGGAGCCGTCCAAGTGATTGGCATTGTTGGATCTACCAGTCCTACGCCTTTTTCTCCGGAAGGCATTCGGATCATCCTCGAACATAGCGCTGGGACTGTCTTTCTCGGAAGGTAATTCATAGAACACGGGGTAAGGTGAGATGAAATCGTTGGGTGAGCGTTTATTTAGAGAAATTGGGTGTCCATTGTGGAGGAGATTATGTGAAGGAAGCCGGCCGTCTCCAGGTATGTTTTGAGGGATGGTGTTTGTCGGTGCTCCTGTGTCTTCTAGATATGAGTATATTCCAACAAAACAATGGGAGAGAGCATTGACCTCTTCGAAAAAATGGGTGAATGTCTCGCTGCTCCTCTTGTCCCACAGCCATAGATCATAGGGATGTGTCAATATGATGAGCCAATGCTCATGGCGCGATTGGTAATTACCAAATGGAGAGTAATATGTACCCAAAATATAAATATAAAGATAAGTACAAAGCGTAGTGTCGACTACGGAGTACCGGTAAATCAGATAATATACGGAGAAGTTGTGGGTAGTGTACCTAGTAATTATAACCAAGACCCGAGAAAGGCATACATAATTTGGGGCACGAGATTCAATGCACCAAAAGAACGCGAAGGAGCGCGTTATTGCCGCGCGGTCACACTCCCCGCCTGTACATACCTATAGAGTACGGAGTACTGCTTACATCATTTACTGTACTTTCGTTACAATGTAGTACGGAGTACTCCGTAGTAAGGTACTGGATAGTACTGCACAATGTAATTTCGAGCTAACCCCGTATGGGATAGCACCGGAATATCGGAACAACATAGGACCGGAAATTTTTCAAGATGCGTCAAAATGAATTTCTTCAAGTGACTATTCTTGCCCAGCAATTCAGCGGCAACGGTCGCGCATTTTTTCCAATCGATATCTGCTGCCATGGATCTGCAGCCGCCGTCAGTCTTGGCTCAATTGCCTCGCCCTTTGCACGCATCCCAGGGCAAAACGCATATTGGTGAAGTTTATAGTCTATCAGACTCTAAAAAGCGCAAGAGATATGAAGTTGCTGTCGCGGTCGACGGAGAGGCAGTGAACATCTACAATGTAGGCTTGACCGGCTTGCTACATTATATATCATTTGCGCTAAGTGCTTTAACAATAGATACAAACTCCGAAGCTCGTTACTTCCTACGCTGTCCCCCCGCAATCTTCGTTTTCTTGCCAGCCATGCTCGGTGCGCAGAAAGATTTCGGACAAATCGGTCGTGAAAAGGCAAACCTATGTCGCAGTTAACCCTCAGAAGGAAATCAAATGCTTTGTTGAAGAAACTGGCGACAATGGATTTAGCGCGCCTGCCATCTCTTCCACATCTTTCTCTGTGAAAGACTCCAGTAGTCCCACGGTTTTCGTCGGCATCGTCCCGACCGGGTCTGAAGAGGAGGAAGAGAAAAGTCCGTTTGATATCTTGGCAGTTCACCAAGATGGCCGTGTCCGGAGACTGGCAGCTGATCTGGGCAACCAGCGCTGGAGCCTCCAGCACAGCGAGGTCGCAAAGATCTCTTCATCTTATGCTGTTCAAGCTTGCTTCATCGTGGAGTTTGAAGATGCCAAGAAAGCTTTGTTCAAAAGAAGACAAGACCTTGCAGCTTTGGCTTTGGGAGACTTGGTCAACTCCAACGTAGATGAACCTTCGGTGTTGTTGCTCGTTTCGTACCCAACTGGCTCCAACGAGATCAAATTGAGCGATGTCAAGGTTCATATGTTCTCCGTACCCGCCAAAATGCCTTCTCAGGGAAGAAGTCTTGACGAGAACCAGAAACTAAAGCATCTTCTGACTATTAGCATTCCAGATATCAAGGGGCAAGAAACATTTGAGAGCAGTGATTTAGAATGGGATTTCCATACCGGATCAGCAGGGCTGAACTTGTCTTTCGCAAAGGGATTCGTCAACTTCGATCTTTCCCAGTACAAACCCACGGTGACATCACAATTTATCCTTGAGAACGAAGGCTTTTCGTCCTTGATGCGCATCTCACCTCAGTCGGTTATTGGTGCTGGGAATTCGATCGTCGCATTGTTCGACACCCAGTACAAATCCATTCAGCGCAGCATTGCCATCGACGACATCCATGGAAGTAACGACTCCAAGGCACGGACAAAATTCGTCAGCTATTATGCAAAATTAGGGATCGCGGTAGCGACCAAAGGAAACACCCTATTTGCGTTCGATCTGAGCTCGTCCAACACACTCTCGGGCTCGTCGCTTAAGCGTTCGAGAGACAGTCTGTTGATTGACGCAATCGGACGCGGTATCGGATCTTCTGCCTCTCACTGGGACGTGGCATCAAAGAAGCCACGAACCGATCAATTGTCGTCGTTGGGCCTCACGTCGAAGGAGCAGATTAGTCGGTGGAAGAAGCTGGCAGCCGACTTGCGTGCGGCCTCTAAATCCCAAAACAGCGATGCCTTCGACAGTGCTGTGCAGACTTACTTTAACGCTAGCAACCCTGATACTCTGCCCAAAGGGCACGTCAATTCTGAAGTCACACTGTTCTTACTGTCCTTCATCTTCGCCCTGAAGGATACCGAGAGGAAGGATCAATTGTCCGCCTCCTCGTCCTCACAGCTAGTCATCGACTTCTGGCCCGAGCGCACATGCCAATGGCTCATTGAATTGGGCCATCTGTCTCTGAACAGCGTCGAAATCGCTCTGCGCCGAACACTCAAGCCCCGTATCCTCCCCGCTTTGGCAACTGGATCGTTCGTCCAAGCTCTCATCGACGCCGACTCCACGCTCAAGCGCCTCATCGATGTCGTCCAAAGTCCTGTGATCTTCAGCTCTGACGAACTAGCGTACGCCCTCAAATTCTTCCTCAACATGGCGCGCTCCCGCTCCGCGACCCTCGAAGAAACAACCCACGCCATAACCTCCAGCGAAGAAAACAGTGTCGACGCCGTCGCACAGATCTCCGAAGCCACACTTCAGGACATCTTCCGCGGGTTAAACACCACCCTCCGGAAGATCCACATCCACCCTCTCCCAGCCATCACCACCTCCATCCGCTCTACTCTCTCCAGAACCGAGATCATCGCCATGACCCACCATCTCCGTCTCTCCCTCGCAACAGGCGGATACGCCTCCCGCTTCACCGAAAACCCTCCCACGCCCATCTGCCCCGACCAAACCACCCCCTCCCTCACGCTCAACACAATCACAGACCTTCTCAACGTCTCCATCGACGCCGTAGGCCCCTCCGGCTGGATCTCCGCCACCGCCTTGGACGACACGCCCACCCGCGAAATGGACCTGATCGCCGACATGAAATCCGAAATCTCCGCCGCCCTCGCCGGCGTCGAAGAAGCCTCCTATCTGAAGGGTGTCCTGCGCGAATACCTCCGGTACACAGACAGCGTCGCCAAATCAGCCAAGTCCGCCGCAACAACCCAGAAACCAAAGGACAGCGACGAACAAACCTCCACCCTAGTGCGCCTCGAAAAACTCAACGGCGCAGACCTGATGGTCTTCCGCTCCGGCGAAGAAGAAGGCTTCGAAGGCGATGCAAGCGGCAAGATGCTCCCGCTGTCGCTGAAAGCCGTCTCCACGGACGTCAGCAAGAAGAAGGTCAAGAAGTCGACCGGAGAGATCAAGACGCGGAGTAACCGGGAGATTGGATATCTGCGCCGAAAAGCCGTTGGAAAGTACTCGTTCGAGCGACTTGTTGTATAAAGATACACAGTTGGTTTCTTGTTTTTTTTGGTCCGGAACATTCCTTATCTCTCATATCCACAACAAAAAGTACTAGTAAATGTCCTTTCGGGCTGTAGATAGATCGGTTATATCAAATACTGGTTGTCATGATCATGCTATTGCGAGCCTCATCCTCACGAATGGACGAATGAGTTATACCCAGAATGATCGAATACGCTCAGTTTGTAGCTTACTGTCCACCTAGCACATTGACGCCCTGATTGAAGCAATCCTCATTCAATCTACTTCTCCTACAACGTTCCATGGATCCTTACTTCTGGTACCTGTTTGGAAAGACTGTCAATTAATATGGATTTTTTTTTTGAAACGGTACTTTTGCCTAGTTGTCTACGCTGCTGTACTATTAGGCCGCAGATGATTTGTAGTAATACAGTGTATGTGCGGAGTATTGGTCTTGGGTTGAATTTACTAACATTTAACCTGTCACAGTGTCATGAGGGTTTTCCTAGTTAATCAGATTATGATCATTGTATGACCGGACTGCCAAAGGATAGCTACCTAATGCAGATTGTTTGCTTTTTTTCTTTTCTTTTTCTTTGGCCTGTCACAATGCTGACAGCCGACAGAGGATTCGGATGTTTTAGCTTTTGTCAAGGAATTGTTATATAACTAGTTCATTGAACAAGTTGTTGAAGGATATATGGGATATGGGTCGTCCTATACAACTACTACTCACGAGGTATTATCAGTGCTCACTCGCATTGATCACTTAAATACAAAATGGACTTGGATTCATTATGTACATCATGTATGTATGGCATATATGCACAAAGATGCGACAGATCAAGGCATTCTCCAGCATGCCCTAGTGTTCTTTTTCATGCTGTGAAATCATCTCATCAGAACTGGCCTGCATACCGTGAAAAATCTCAGTCCTTCGCTTCTCACATGGATGGCCCCGGTGCTTTGAATCATTTCGTGGAACATGGGTTCAGAATACATGGAACAATATGTTCCATCATCACAGAAACAGAGTCAAAACAAAAATAACAGATGGCAAACCCGTAAACAGTAGACCATGACCGACATCTAGGGAATTCAACCTTGTCTCATTGCAAGGATGACCGGAGTGGCATCACGTTCGTGACCGTCGTACAAAAACCGGTGTACGACCCGAGCCATCAGTGAACAGTGATGGAAAACCACCTTGTAGACTCTCCCCAGTATTGTTGTCATGGCGTGTATCCAACGCTCGTAGGCGGAACTAATGATAGGAAGCAGGCGAGGAAAGACAGCGCCCACGCACTCGAATAGAACAGAACTCCACAAGATTTGACGACAATAAAAACACCGATCAAGGATGCGCCAAAGACACATGCCTGGTATGACCCGAATAGTAAACCGCAAACAGAACTCAAAGGCTAGTGTAACAGAATCAATTCAACTGCATGCTAAACGATCACATGAGGTTTTGTCGAAGCAAGCACGAAAGCCACCAGCTCCCGGTAAAGACACTTCGTCTCATTGTATTGGAACGAAGATGAGGGGAATAAAGTAAGCCAACGAGGGCCACGTAACCCTATTGCGGGCTGTGAAACCTCACCAGCTGGTACATCCAAAGGAGGTAGGCGAACAAGATGAACAACTCAAGCCGGTTGATTAAGCTGTTCGCATGGCCGAGTTCTCAGCGCGCTCCTTCAATCGCATAGCTTGCGCTTCGAGGGACCGAGCCATGAGCTTCGTGACTGCACCGCAGTTAGTGGGTCTGGATCACTGAGTGAAGAGAAAAGCGTTGAACTCACCTGGCCAGACGGCCGCCCTATCCAAAAGGCTTGCCGTGGCAATCAACATCTTACAGCCATATCCCCCTTCCACAACGCTAGGCAACCGCTGTAAGACGCTCAGTGTGGACACAGTCGCACTGGTTTGCACTTCGGCTTGCATCTTGGTTTCAACACTAGCAAGTATCTCTTTAATCTTCTCCAAAAGCTTACAATCCTCCTCCTCCAGCAACATAACCTTCGAAGCATGAACCAGGTCAATGTCGTCGCGGCCCAGAAGCCCTATGTAGGGACCCACCCGCTCCTGCACAGTTGTAATCCACTCGGCAAGGACTTGCGCACAGTCGAAAGCACACATTGCACATTGAATAGGCAATTCCCGGCACGTAAATTCCGCAAAAGTATTCCCGAGTCGGTCTGACATAGAGATCGAATCTGCGGCGTAGAACGCTGCTTTCCGTAAATGCCTCTCGCGCCTTGACTGGCCCGGACGATGTACACCCATCAGAGTTTGCATTGGATGATCTTGCGTAGGAGTCTTGGATATGGCAAGGTTTGCAACCCCCAGGTCTGCCATTGAATCGCGGCAATTGTCTATGGGGAAGAGGCTTTCCGTGATCGACGGGTCTAACACGTCAGAAGAAATATCATCCAGGTAATTGATGATGTCGGTTCCTCGCGCGAGCTCGTCCGACATTGCATTCCAATCTCGCTGCCAGAAAGCCTCTTTGCAACGGCCTAGATTAACGAACAGCCGGACATAAGCCAGGTCTAGCAATGGTATACTATCCGCCGATAGAGGACCTGCCCCAAATGGATTGGGCCGCTCTAAGCTGTGGATGGGGTTGCTCGCCCAAGCAGTCTGCCACGCCCGTAGGGCGGGCTCGATATGTGCTTGCATGGCATCGGTCTCCCGGGATGTCCATTGGCGACCCATATGCCGCTGACGAGTCTCCCAAATGTAGTTGTGCAGAGCGTAGATGAGCACGAGACATCCAAAAGTACTGGGCTGTAGGTCGCTGCTCGCTAGGACTTCCAACGTCGTATTGTTGTTTGTAGGGGTCTGCGACTGATTTTGCTCTCGTTGACTGGCAGTCAGAAGCGTAGTCAAAGCAGAAGGGAAGGATAGGGCTTTCTTGTAAGCTAGGTGCCCACCCATTTTCTTCCAAGTCTGAGGTGAATCGACTGCCCAGATGTCCTCCTCGCAGGGCAAATCCAGGCGAATCTCAGAATTAGTCAAGGCAGGAGCGTGGTTGTACGCTGACACGAGGAAGCAGGAAAGCGCGAAGATGGCGTAAAGTGTGCGCTTCCGCTCCTCGACGATCTTCCAATCCAACCAGGCTTTTCGTTCCTTCAGGAGGCCCAAGGATGATGCCCACGTCTCGGGATCCGGACTGGCACCCTGAGGGCCAGTTCCAGTGCTGAGGTCGGCGTTAAGATAGTCCTGGGGCAGATCCTTCGCATCTAGGTGACGTGTCAATTCAGCGGCTCGGGCAAGGCTGACCAACGCCGCGCAGTGCGTACTAGCAATGTCAGCGGAGGTCTTATCGCCGCAGGTATGACCGTAGATGACATTCAAAAGCATCGCCTGCACCAACCAGAGCGGGGTGTTGTGAACGGAGTTGTCGCGGATAGGGCTGACCCGACTAAATGCGGCGGACATGTCGGCCTTTCGACGTTCTTCTAGGTACAGCTGGATCATCTTTTTAGCAGCTTCGAAGAGGTCTTTAGAGGCCGCGGTGTCAAATTCGTAACGCGCACCGATAGCTGCCATGGAGAGAATCAAACAGCCGCCACCGCCGGCCACACCGGTGGAACTCAAATTTAGATGACCGCAGGGAGTTCGCAGGTTATTCGTATACTCAGGAGCTTGGAAATCAAGAGTTGGGATATGGAGAAAGGGCATGTGCGGATGGAAGTAGGTGATGTAAGCCGATATATAACGCTGCATATCGGAGGTGCTGGGTAATGGGCCGGAAGTGTTGGCGTTGCAGGAACGGGGAAAGAAATCGTGACAGTGTAGCATACCACCTGCTGGTTGGGAATACTTGCGGTGGTTGAAACCGGTGGGTTGCGCCATGCTGGCTAGTAGAGCCTGTCGGGTGGAGTCTGTAAAGGTATCGGTTGAGCTTGACGAATGGGGAGTTCGTACGGCACTATTCGGGAAAGGTAGGGTGAAAGGATTAGGAGAGTCTCCGTTGGTTGCCATAGAGGATGATAACATACTCTGCGAATGTCCCCCCAACATGGATTGGCCCACCGAGGTCATGGAGGGAGGGGTGGCATAATTTTCAGCAAACGGGTTCTGCGCCATGAGCGACTTGGGCGAAACAGTGTCCGGGGGAATTCCTAAATCATTAAAAGTGGGAGAGGCGTAATCAATGAACTGGTTGGAGGATGGCCCAGTATGGGGGGGAAACGGATTGTGCCAGCTAGCTGAGGACACGGAGTAGCGATGCCCTCCGTCCATCATGGCTTCACTTATACCGCTTTGGCTGCCTGTGCTCATCGCCGAGGGAGATGACTCGTCAATCACGGACTCGTTACCTTTCCCAATATGCATGGATGGATCGAGTCCGCTCATCCAATCAAAGCTGAAGTCATCGTCCATCATGGGATCGGTGGGCGGCATCTGATGGGCACCCTGGGTATACGGAGAAGGGGAGTCGTTTCCATACCCCTGGGGCGAGCCACCAAAGTGCAACTGAGCTGGATTGATGGTGCTATGGCCCATAAACATATCACCCAGACTGACATCGAAGCTACCATACACCGGAGCTGTACGAAGTCCACCCGAGAGATCCATCGGCAGTCCATGCGTTTCCAATTTTGTCAGACCATTCACTGGGGGATGGGCGGTGCTGAACCCGCGATAGTCCACATTGGAGCCTACCGGCGCCGAGCTCAGACTGGGATGGTAGGCATGACCGTGACTGGGGGCTGCTGGTGACGCGGTGGTGGCATTGGCCAAACCTAGAGAAGCGCCATCAATATGGCTGATGGTATTGGCTCTCGGGCGCATGGTGCTAGACGTATTGACGATGGAGTTCTTGCGCACGCGGTTCGTCCCCGAGCCTGCGGCACCTGTACTTTCTCTTCGAGCGTTCCTGGGTCGCGACGATGGGGTAGTGGTCATGTGCAACTTCTGCTGATGTCTCAGAAGAAGATCTCGGCGAGCAAAACAGCGCTTACATTCCGGACATTCAAAGGGCTTCTCCTTGGTATGTGAGCGCTCATGTCGTTTCAAATGCTCCAGCCGGGCAAATGAACGACAGCAAGTTGTACAAACATGAGGCCGAGGCTTATCAGTTTTAGGAGGAGGGATACTGTTATTGGTAGAAGCAGTAGTAGTACTAGTGGTCAGACCGTTCGTGTCGGTCTTTTTTGAGCTTTGTTTGGAGGACGGGGCTGATGATGGCTGGTCAGGAATCGAAAAGGATGGTTTCCATCACCACAAACGCAAGAACTCACCAGACATATCTCCGGGAATCTCACTAATACTCGCTAGATCTTCGGTTTTGGGGCTGGTGGCTGCGTCCTGACCCACCATTGTGTCTAATAACATCCTTTTACCTTCTCTCTAGATAGATTGTGTAGACGCCGGTTTGGACAACGGGTGTGCACTGCAGCGGAAGGGACGTAATTGGCGAGGGGATTGTAAAAGGGCGTCGCCGGTGGTAACGCGGCGAAAGTCCTCCGATAGATCAGGTCACTGCGAACGCCGCGGGTTGCTGAACATGGACTGCTTTTTTGCTTTGCGGCGATGTCAGTCCCGCAACTCGTGAAAGAGACGACAATAGAAAATCCGTGGGGGAGTGTCAATGACGAGTATCCTCGCGCCTCGGGGAGATCGGATTTCAAAAACTTAGGTGGAAAGTTACGGGAAAACCAACCAGGGCAAAACGGGTCTCACGGATGACAACGTGAAATCAAGCTCACAGGTTGGTCTGGCCGAGACCAGGGATTGGGGGCAAAAGTGCGACAAAATCTAATCGAAAGGTCCAGTTAGGGAGCAGACAGGAAGCCGGCGGATACGGAATGTCATACCACGAGGTTCAGTGGGCTGTGGCGAGGTGGTTCCTGGACTTGCGAGCGAGCAATCAGCAGGGGTAAAGTTTGGAGCAATCCAGGGGAGAACCATGGTAACTAGACTCACAGAAATGGGCCAGAGCGAAATGAAACCAAATGACTTCATTCACTGTAAGTTGTTCCAGACCATAATATGGCGTTTGGTGTATACCGAATGAAGTAGTAGGAGTGACTTGTCTAGTAGAGTTGATCGGAGGGAGACGCCGGAGATAACCGAATGGATCGAAAGGGGAGGGAAGGGAGGAGAGGTGGGGGGAGGGGCGCGGGCTTTGATTGTGAATCAATTGCTGATAAGCATTGGGGAACAGGTGTTGTTGAGAACAATTGTTGGAGAGAAGATGAGGAGGAAGAAGGGGGAACCAGACGGTGGATGGAGGAGAGAAGGGTGGAAATGTCGGTGGTGGATAGTGGGGGGAGGGGAGGGGGGGAACGTGGGTGGAAGAAGTTTTAAGTCTAAAAGAAAAGATGAAAGGGAAGGTGAATGAAGAGAGAGGGAAAAGATGTAGTAGTAGTCGCAGTAGTAGTCGCAGTAGTAGGAGTAGGAGTAGTGGTAGTAGTAGTCGAGAGAGAAGAGAGACATGCAGGAATCGTCGTCGGAGTACTTTTACTTACCTTCTACTTACTCATTGGAGCGTAGTGGGTCAATACTAGTTAAGTTGCAATCATCTCCTGGGCCCTAGAAAAGCAGTGGGAATGGTCGCACGAGGCAGGAAATAATGGAGAATGGGGGATAATCCCTCGTCAGCAGTTGCTCCAGAGGCTTTTTTGGTTAAATATACAGACGATGATTGCTTGGAGAGGGTGACAGATGCTCGTAACTTGGACTGAGACTAACCGCTGAACTAACTCCTTACCCCAGCGACTGTTGTCGCGGGATCTCCCACGAAACAGCGGCCGCCCTGAGAATGATTAGTCAGGCGGGAGGACCAATCAATGTCGGGGGAGTGGAGTCACCCGCATTAGCGCACCGTCGGTTGCAGGGGAGCATGGGCCATGACAGGGCCAGAGCCGTCACGGGTTGTTTGTTAAGTTCAATGACTTATCGTACTGTACGGTCACATTCGGTGCACCTGGTATTGCATATGTTCTTTTTTGGATTTTTTATTTTTAATTTTGATTTTGATTTTGATTTTGATTATTTTTTTTTTTTTTTTTGTTTTTTTTTTTTTTTTTTTTTTTTTTTTTTTTTTTTTTTTTTTTTTTTTTTTTTTTTTTTTTCTTTCTCCCTTTCTTTCTTTCCTTTCCGTTTTTTTTTTTTTTTGTTTTTTTTTTAATCTTGTTTTCCCTGCTTTACAGTAAAATTAAAAATAAAATAAATCAAAAATAAAATTAAATCAAAAACAGAAAAAGAAAAAAAAGAAAACTGGAAAACGGTACGGAGTACAGAATTAGAATCTACCTGAAAATAAAAATAAAAAATTAAAATTAAAATTAAAATTAAATAAAAAAAAAAAAAAATGTAAAGCCAGCCTCCATCACTCTTACAAAATAAGCGATTGATTTCAATGTGGTCGATTAGTATATCCATCCACCTATGTGCTAAGCTTAGACAATGCGCAGACATTCCATCCACAGTACTCCGTACACGAGTTGTCAGTGGGCCTTCATGGATCTAAAAGTAGGTTCTAACGTAGGCACTGAATCTTGGACACTACAATGCGTAAGGCCCCAGCACGTATTCTCTGGGTACTCCGTACTAGTACTCTGTATACGGAGTACGTTTCTTATGATAGGACGCCGAAAAGGAGCAGGATTCGAAGGGTATGTATGTATGTACGTACATACAGACATACCTAGTATTATACTCCGTACCTACCAGGCAAAGGACCTTACCGTCCTTCGTATTCACCATTAATTAATCCAATCGCTTGTCGCCGTTCTTCCCTAAAATGACTGTATTATGGTACTACCTTACTTAAGTAGAGCCTGGTGGTTGGCATGATGTTCCGGTTGACATACGGACTACTCCGTACGGAGTATAATTTCCAGCATTGGAGACCCCCTTTCTTCTTCTTCTTCTTCTTTTTTTTTTTTTCATTTCCTTTTCCCCCCTCCCATCCTCCAGTTGCAAGGGCCCGGATAAAATTATAGTAATAGGTCGGTAATGAATGGAAAATAAGGAAATTGAAGCTACAAGTGAACCGGAGTATGCTCCAAGTAGGGGCCGAGAGACCGAGATAAGAAAGCTGAAACATTCCATTTAATCAGACGGTGAATAAATAACGTCGTATCAGTATCTCGGAAATGGAGCACAGGGCCCTCAAGTACGTACTGTACAGTACATTAGTGGGGACCTACAGGCATATACCGCAACAACTCGCGGAGCTGCTACCTACCTAGTAATGTCGCCGCGTTGATCATGCCTTGAGCGTCTTGGTTCCCGATGGCAATTGCGAACAAAATTCCATATCAAAAATGTCACGGTAATAATGGGTGATGGAAAGGTGATGCACAATCGGAATTGCTACATCCTTATTAAATCCCATGGTACGACGTACCGGGTTGACCAACAGCTATCTGGAGATTAGGGCCGGGTGATCTTGATAAGGACCTGTGGGACACGGAAGAGAAGAAAAGGCAAGTCAGGTGACAGGCACTACTGCCCATCTTGGACAAGTCGAACTTACCCGTCGGCAATTCCTCCAGGGGTGACACTTACAAGTTCTCGACAAACTTACCGGTGAGTGTTGGGGGGGAAAAATGGGTTTGGTTGGTTTGACCACTGACCAAGCATCGAGGACAACAAAGGACCTGATGATGTCATCCTACAGCTGACTCAGCGGTCGGTATGGTAAGTTGGCTGTATGAGTAATTACCAGTATTACAATTTGTCTTGGAACGTGGAATTTAACCCCAGACCTCGTGACACATCTCACTTATTTATGGCTTCTTGTCTTTTTTACCATGTATACAAGAAGAAAGAAAGAGAGGAATTTTGTTTTTTTTTTTTTTTTCAAAAAAAAAAAAAAGTTCCAGAAGGACCCCAGCGGGATAAGAATCTACCCAAGTCAGCCCATTGTTCGACGGTTAGGTCGGCTCCAAGGCCATGGCTACCGATGGAGGGTGGCGGCGCCAGCCGCCATCTGTCGAAAGAAAGAAATCACAATCATCCTTAATACTAATGATTGGTCATGCTAAGACTTTACTACCAGCAGAAATGGGATTCAAACAAAGGATGGGAAAAGCAAGCACCAAGGCAACCGCCGCCTGCCAAGGCTACAGCAAGCAAGCTGTGTGCCATTTTGTGGGGAGAGCAAATGAGATGGAAGCTGCATCCTTTTGTGTGGGGGATTTACCCTTCCACATTCCAATGGATGCCAAAAAAAAAATCGCATCCGCTTGATCCATTGGAACCGGTGAATAACTTAATAATAAGAAGTCATGCACTTGTCTGAATGTCTCAGTCAGGTACGGATCTTCTGCCTCTGTCGGTCTCCGATTACTACGGAGTAGTAGAGTCTTCTTCACCATACCGTCCCCGTCTGTCAATTTGAGACAGCCGGCTCAATTGAACCAGATCGGCTCCGAAAGAGAAGGGGAATTTAAAACGGGATCTTCGAGCTGTGGATTCACTATCCCAGAATCCCTCTGGTCAGTTCTTTGGCACTGAAGACTTGGCGAAACCACGGCTGAACAGAATCGGAACCATCAGACGGTCGAGGGAGTATACGGCTCCAGATGGCCGGTCGCGTCTTATTGGATACAGGGACCGATGATGGCGCGGATCGCCTTTGGACTTCCCCATCCATGCGTCCCCTGAGCACGGGAGCCAGTTCCCTAGGGAACGCTCGAATTTCTAGAAATTGGGACCTAACCACCGAACCGTCCAGAGTGGTCCGTGACGTTCCCATGTTGCATTGACTCCATTTGACTTTCGCCTGTCTCCTGACGGTCTACCCTTGCGGACCTCTACTTTTGTTTTAAACTTTCGGGCTGGCCTACTAGAACGTGGGTGAATATTCACGATGGGGGATTTATCTGGGTCCGTTACGACTGACAAAGGTGACCAGGATCTGGTGGCCATTGATGAATTCCATTGAACGGTAGAAAATGCCGCTGGATTGAACCTCGCCAGGTCTCATCACTATCGTCCGCGCTATTGGATGCAAGAAAGGTGTAGGAGCGTCGAAAGTTACTCGATAGCTACTGCACACTAAGGAGTTTCCCTGTCCATAAGATACTCCCTTATACCCCCCCATCACGCACTGTCGCCACTGTGGTGAGGCGTATCCATCCCGAAAGTTTTCTAGCTAGCAACTCAATGGCTAATCACCGGGACCTGGGGGGGCAAAATACCCGAAATAGGTGAACAATGCACAAGTGGAGGCTGTGATCCCTTAGTCACTTCTAAGGTTAGCCGCCGCGCGGTCCAAGCAACCTGTCGCATTGGCAAGCCTGATTGGTTCCTGCCCTGCGCTATCATTGTGAATGGCAAGAACGATATCCGGGAGTGGCTGAACTACTACTCTGTACGAGATAGTAGGTAGGTACTACTATCGTTGGAGGTACTACAAGTAGTCCAAGACTACAAGTACCGTACTGTACAAGATAAGGGTAGTAGATGTATGTCCTTGCTAGGTCGACGTTCTACGGAGTACTGACTTACCAGTCCCACCCCGAACGAACAAGTTCCACGGAAATACGGAGTCGTAGTTTTGGGCTTCATCGCACGGTCCTCGGGATGTTGACACCTCAGGCCGACGGGTGAAGGCCGAGCGCTACTCCATTGAGTTTAGCCACGGCCGAGTCATGTGGTGAAATCTGCAGTAGTCCTTCTTTTCAGTGAGAAGAGAAACACTGTCATGAAGTCGTATTTATGATATCGAACTATAACGACGATCATTATTCATATCGACGCGAGGTGATCTATCATCTTATTCCCCTGACAGAGTCCATCCATATCCACGAAACATACGATATTAATGGGTAATATTATTGCAATCTTGCATCACGACTCCTCTGAAGTATGTACACACTGTATACACATACAGAGTACTCCGTATATTAGTTTCTCATTACGACCGTATCACCATAATCACTATAATTAGTTAGGTACTCTCCAACCGACACTGACACTGCTGATCACCAGCCGGCGCCTACTAGACGCTTCCTCATGGCGTGCCATTGGATATGAGATCGTTGCATGATACTCAGGGGCTGGGCAATCTGCAACCGTGATGCCCCTGAGAGGCATGAAAGGGGCACGAAGGTCAAGCAGCGAGAAGACAGAACGAGCGATTTACTTTCTTCCATTCTGCATTATTGCCTGGAGCAGTGGATCTGCATCGGTACTGCGCCAACCTGCCTGACAAGACAATTCAGGAACCCCTGATGATAAACGGTTACACCCGTGGTTTCAGAGATCTGAACTGCAGACCACGCCACAGATCAACGAGATTCGACGAGATGTGCGTGGCGTGCATCGATGATACAATTGCTTTGTCGATCCCGTCGAAACGAAGTGGATCAATAACAGAGAGAAATTCTCCGAGGGGCGTGCGACGTGCGTTGGGTTCGAAGGTTTCTGACCAGTAGGTGGTCTGAGCTGGACAGATCGGCAAGCTGCCATCACTCGACTGAGTACGGAGTACATGGGCATTTGATAATCCTACCGCAGGCCATGCGACTATTCGGCTGTCGATGCATTCAAAGACGCATCCTTTTGGCAGGAAACATCCTTGTTTCATAGATGACCCACGGGTCAGCTCTGGAGGGGGGAGAGCACGGTCGACAGACGTTCAAGCTAGGCTTGGAGTTCAACGGGCAGCATTGACCAAGTCGTGATTTGCCATCAGATACGGATTTTGCTCCTTAAGACCGGACTAACATGTAGCATGCCATTTTCGGGACTAGGGCTGTCCTTGGACTGGTCAAGAATCACCCTGGTTGATTTAGTGATTGGAGTTCCCACTGGATGCGCTAAGACTATTATCTGCCATCAGACTGTCCGAATGGTATATGCTGATACCCGCACACTACCTCACAAGCTCTACTCCCCGCAGATATTGTGATACTGGAAGATATATATGTTACCTGCGCTCTTCCGGTCAGAAATACTGTCAGGGAATCTGGACTCCAACAGCTCAATATGATGTGAGAGAGAGAGAGATTTCATGGCCGCCTCTCGGTGGAGACACCAGTGTCTTAGCGTCCAGTCACTCCTGCATGATTAGCAATAACTCATTTACCCGGCAGTCATCATTCATTATTCCTTGCACTTATCTCAGTATTGTAACCAAATCACGGGTTACTATACCCCTATATTGATTAAATTGTTCCTGGCACTGCCGCACCTACCGATATCTAGTCACCTCTAGTGGCTGGACCGCGTACACCATCTCAAGGACTTAAGCGGCTGAGCGCTGTTGATCCCATCTGATCCCGCTAAAACAAGCGAAAGTTCTCCCTCCATCTTTTTTTCCCCCTGAGCCTAGTCCTGATGAATCTATGCAGAAAGACATCGGATATGAGGGGAGCTTCCCGAAGTCTCCCCAACATAGTACAATATCTTGAATTCCACACCCACTGTGAAGGAGAAAATAAACGTTGGAAGTGAAAACGCACACGCCAACTAGGTCCCTGCAGTCACGGACCTCGCCCAACCCCCAATTGGATGAGTTGACAAGAGGCAAACATCCAGGAGGCTTGCAGCTAATGTGTCCACCCATGCAGTCATCCATACACTGCACATCCTCCAGTCCATACATACCCTACCCCCGAAAAAAAAGGGGGGAGGGGGAAGAAAAGAAAAAAGAACGCCAGTGTCTAATCCGGATACCTACAGCCGGGGTACACCCGATATCATCAATGATCAGCGTCCAGAGAGCACTGCCAGTGACTGACTTCACTTTACTTCTCTTAGCTCCATACCGTGGGTAGTAAAGCCATGAATTGTTTACAGAAAGGCCGCGTCCAATAAGATTGAACAGTTATGCAGGTAAGAAGAGCTACTGCGTGGGATGTCGCGCGTATCCCGCTCGGTGTGATGTGCTCCGTCTTATCTAATAGCTTGTTGATAGTCACTTCACTTGACTCTGGCGATCGCGCTATTAATTGTGCCTTGCGCCGATGACTGGATGTCTGCAGTGGCCTTGACACGTCGCACGAGGGCTGTCATTGGAATGTGATTGCTTCCTTGCGTATTTTGATATTTCATTTGAGCGCATGCTTGATTCTATCCATCCGCCCATCGTATAAAAAAAAATATATCCAAAGTCTCAACTAAAGCATCAACCCCGTTATCGTAATAAATGTCTAACTACTACTTAGTAGTCCTCCGTCTCCTCCCGACCAGATCCTCTCAGGAATAAGATCATGGCATACTACCTACTAACAGTAGTACCCCGTAACCCAACCCCCAATCAAATCACTACCCCGAATACAACAATAAACATGATCGACATCAACCCTTTCACAATCCAACACCCCTTGGAAATATCGCAACCCGCATCCCCTCCTGACTTCCCATCCAAAGACGAACTCGAACGAGAATGATCCCCGGCACACGTCACTTGATATGACCATGCAGCCACTGTGGCGGCCTGAAACCGAATATCAGATTCCACAGCCCGCTTCCTTGGAGATGACACGCCGAGCGATCTGATTATGTTTTCCTTGCGTCTGGATTACTTTATGCTTGTTTCTTGCGCGCTGTGACTGTGCATGCCATCGTGCGGATCTCTTGTTGGCGACGATCGGTCTGTGCGGTGCTTGTTCTGTAGTTGGTGGCGTTTCGATTGTAATATAGTCGGGCTGTGGGTGTCAAGGTCTACGGGTTATCGGTAGATAGGGGGATACCTGTGTAGGAGAAAGGTCCTTTCTCTATCTGGCGGGATAGCATATCATTTATCAGAGTACGTCAAGACATACGGCGCTGCTGAGAACAGAGGTCGTGGGCTACGTTGTAAGAAGGATGAAGTTGTCACTGTATCCAAGGATCTAATATGGAAATAGATAAGAGTTGAAGACGATCCGCCCAGAGCCATCGCCGTCCCACCAGTGCCAGAGGTAAGCTCAGTGTAGCTCTACGGCTTCGATTGCCTCGTTCGACACATAATGCGATCCGCCAGCGCATCGATACCCCCGAGCCTGCTTGATCCATCGGAACCCCATGCAGCAAACCCCCATCGTTCGCAGTTTCTTCTGTGTCTCCTGCTCCTTGCGCCGTTGCTTTTCGGCCTCTTCGCGCTGTTTCTGTAGTCGCGACAGCTCGTCTTCCTGCGCTCTTCTTTCTAGCTCTCGTTGTAGTCGTTCTTGTTCGTGACGACGCTTCTTCTCGTCGTCGCCTTTGTTCTTGGTCTCATCTGGATACGCTGCGACTGCTTGTTTTTCGGCGTCTTTGAGGGCTTGTCGCGCGGACTTCTCTTCAGCTAAGAGTTGTTTGTATTGGGTTTCTTGTTCCTCTGCGCTGAGTTTGTCGCGCTGTAGTTGGTTCCATGTTGCATCTGAAACTCCCGAGTCTCGGGGGTCAGCGGTTGCAGGGGGGGGAGTATCCTGTTCTGTCAGAGCTTCGTATTCTGGCTTTTCTTGTCTAGTCTCCGTATTATGCGTCGCTGTGAACGGAGAAAGCCTAGGTGGCTGGCGGTCGACGGCAAGTTCCAACTGCCTGGTGGCAGATTGTTCATATCCTGCGCCGGCACTCTGTCGATCGGCGCGTTCAGCTTGCATGCGGTCTAGCTCTGCAAGGACGATCTCTTCAGAGATGACTAGCTTTCCGCTGGTAGCCCCCTGTACGGCTTTGCCAAATATCGCCTTGGCCACCGTCTGAACGTCGCGCGCGTTAGCCCAGCCTGAGGTCTGTGTTAAGGCAAGGAATCGGGTATGCATGGCCCTGCGGAGATCGGTGCCAGGAGACTCTAACACACTCATGTCTCGAGGAACGGACTTGGGCATTCTACTCCGCAAAACGTTGGTTAATAGTTGAATGCAGTCGTCAGGGGTCAGCCCATTGAACTCAAGCGACTCCGGGAATCGACTAGTCAGGCCTGGGTTGATTGCCATGAGACGGTTAATGTCCGTGTCATAGCCTGCCAGAATAACGATGAGCTTCTGAAAGAATTTCGGCTTGGTGATGCAATCGACTATCTCGTCCATCGCTTCCTTTGCAAATGGACCCTCCCCCAGTCTATACGCTTCGTCGACCAAGAGAACCTTTCCAAGCGCTTTTTCTAAGAGTGCTTGAGCTTTAGGACCGGTTTGGCCGACATATTGTCCAACTAGATCTGTTGCAGAGCTTTCGATAACGTCTGCTGAGGCCAATAGCCCCATATCGTAATACACCTTGCCCATTTTGCGTGCCGTCGACGTCTTTCCGGTCCCTGCGATGCAAGTTCTTAGTCCGTTCACTTCAGTGGCATGAATAGAGATGTTCTCACCTGGTGGGCCGCGGAAAAGAAAGTTAAAAGGGACCTGCTCACGAGGATCCATGCCTAGTTTTCGCATATTCTTTACGGTGTCTCGATATCCCTCCAGTTGCCGAATGACCTTCTCGCATCCCACAACCCCCGCGAACAACATGGGTATATTTGTTTCGGTGCGTTCAGCACGATCGTAGTCCTTATCAAAATCCTGAGGCTCTAAGCACGAAGCATCCGCAGACCCGAATCCTTTCGAGAGCCGCTGCTGATGGCCAAGCTTAGCAGTGTTCAATAAGATGTCGATCTCTCCCGCGTTGCCGAAATTAGGTCGATTTCGAGCACGGCCGAGGACTTCCAAAGCTACCTTTCTGCCGGTAGAAGTAATCTCGAACCCCTGTTGCTTCAATTTCAGGTCTAAGATTTTGCCCAGCTCCTCGTCGGTAAAGTCCTCAAACACGAATGCTGAGTCCATCGGAAATCGCCGCGACAGCCCGGGGTTGACGTTCTGAAACAACTCAGACATCTGCTCCTGATATCCCAGCAACAAGACGCAGCGATCGTCCCCAGGAGTGCTTTGAACTTCTGCCACGATCGTATCAACAACGGCAGTCCTGTAGGGGTCCGTAGTTGCACCTCCGGCGTTGCGGGATCCTCCTCCATAGAGACCGTAGGCCTCATCGATGACCAGGACTTTGCCGACAGTCGATGCTAGAATTCCTTTTGTATTTGCCTCCGATACGCCCATTGCACTGCCCACGAAGTCGGCTGGGTTCTTCACAATGACTATCCGGTGAATTAGCTTCATCCAAGATCAGATCGGTTGTCAAGTAAGAGAAAGCCAAAGATTGAGCAGCAAAAAGGAAGGAGCTTAATTTACCCTCTCCGTTGGATAAGTATCCGATGTCCACCAAGATCTGGCCATAAAGCTTTGCAACCGTTGTCTTGCCAGTCCCTGGGGAACCTAGAAAGACTCGATTCAACGTGAATTCGAGCACAGGCTTCTCGCTCAGTTCACGGTGGTAATTGTACTGCATACTGCCCAGCAGTGCCTGAACTGCGGTTTTGACAGCGTTTAAACCAATCATCGATTGTAACTTCTGCCAAGCAGAGCAATTCTGGAGTGCGTACGATGGCTCCGGACCGATCATGTCTTCCTTCGTCAAAAACAAGTCGTCAACAGCGGGCTTCCTTCTCCTCTCCCGGGCTAGTCGTTGGGCCTGCCGTCCTAAAATTCGGGAGCAGGCATTCTCGACTGCTCTTGCATTTCCAAAACCTTCGTGTCCGCGTTGTCGACCGATCCGTCGTGCGACGATACGACAATAAAGCCCACCCATGCCTCCCTCAGCTTTCATCCTTCCGCCAAATTTCTTCTCAATTCTTCCTTCGAAAATACGTCGGAGCTCATCGTCAGCATAGTCATTGAACATGAGTTCATGCGGGAAGCGACTTGGCAATCCTGGATTGTGAGCAAAGAATTTCTCCATATGACTGCGATATCCTGCCAGGACGACCACTACCTTCCCAGTAAGTCGTTCAACTTCCCCGAGAAGAAAGTCAATCACCTGGAGCCCAGATCCATGACCTTGTGCCAATTGATAAGCTTCGTCTATGAAAAGGACACCTCCGCCATGGTTCAGGATGCGGTTGATTTGCTTTTCGCAGCCCGAGACGCCTTCATTAGCCAGTCGCGAGCCAGTCGTTTCTACAACGAAGCTCCCTGACAAAACCCCCATGGAAGTGAGGAATTTGGCATAAATGCTTGCCACTGTTGTTTTGCCTAGGGCGTATAAGCGAGTGAATGGCACGAAATAGGTACGATAGCTGTCATACCTGTTCCGGGATTCCCCATGAGGACCGACCCAAAGCGCTCTCCCTTGAGATCGATGTTTTGGCGGACGGCCGCATCAACCTGGGCCTTGGTGTCAAGAAACTTTTGCTTAATACTTTCTAGTCCAATCATGCTCATCAGGTCATCCATGTGCGTATTTTTTGCCCCTTCGTATTCCTTTTGGTACTTCCAGTCTTCTTCGGCAGAGGGGCATGGGTTTTTACTTCTGGCCGTACCTTCAGACTTGGCCGTATCCGAGGAAACATCATTAGAAGCTGGATTCACGATTTTGTTCTTGGGACTACCATGCTTATCAGGCCCTTGGTTATGAGCAGAACCAATGTTCCCACCAGTTCTTAGGGTCTCTAGCTCATTTCGGTGCTGCTGGAGGACCTTCTGTCTTTCTGCTTCATCCAATTTATCCTTTCCTAGTCGCCTTTCGTGAGCAAGTTCGTTTTGGATCTCAGCAAGATCTCGCATGTACGCCGTTAATTTCTGTAATCTCTTATTCTCGAGTTCTGTATCTCGCTGTCGTCGCTGCTCTTGGGCCCTATCTTCTTCAATGCACAGGCGACATGCATCTTGTCTCTGAAAGCAAGGCCTCTTACCATGGTGATTGCGAGAGCAACTCCAATCAATGACTTTGTGGCAGGTCATTTTCGAATGGTCGGCGAGTTGGTGACACTTCGAGGGGCAATCATGGACCCCGCAATTCAGTGTGGTACCACTATCCTGTTAGTATGCAGAAAGATACTTATATCAAGGGACCTTTACCAGGGTACTTGGCAGCCTCCATCGGGACACTCTGTATCAAAGTCCTGTGCGGTGCGAAGAATTGCCCGTCGCTGAGGATGCTGCTCGCACCTGACCGGCAATCCGTCGTATAAGTGATGGCTTGCACTAAGCTGATCAATGAAAGGAGCCCAGATGGCTTTGCCCGTTTTGCTACGGGTAAACGTGGCTGCATTGCCAATCATGATCAGGACATCCCGAGCACGCGATAGGAGAACGTTCAAGCGCTGCGGAGCTGCCATGAATCCGATATCGCCGTCTTCGTTGCTTCGTGTAAGAGTTGCGATCACGATATCACTTTCCTCACCTTGAAAGTTGTCTGTTCAAACCACTGCGTCAGGCCTATCAGAAAAACCATTATACCAGGCAGCGTACCTATGGTCGACAATCGAATGGGCCGTTTTGTATGCCGAGCGCTGGCCTGAGAAAGTAAGCCTGCACGAACGAGATCGTAGGAATCCAAATCATTCAACACTGGATCGGTTTCCTTCTGTAGGTGTTCGCGTAGCAGATGGAGCTGGCCGAGGTAGGGCGTGAGGACCACCAATTTGTCCGTCCCGTAACCCTGTTGACCGAGATATCGGACAACTTTTAGGATTAGCTGGGCCTCAAACACATTCGACTTGCTTCCCTTGGTCCCTTCATCGCGCCGGTCTGAGATCCTCCGGAAAGCCTCCTCAGGCTGAGTGTGATTAATGAAAATCACTCTGTCTTGTAGTCCACGCGGGGGCGGACGGTTCAGCGTTTTAGGGTCATCCAGCAAAGCTGGATAGGAGAGACTCCGAACCAGTCTAGAAATCTCTGGGCACATGCGATGCTGCTTCGCCAGCGTGGAATGGGGGTATCCAGAAACCACGAGGCGCTCAAAAAGAGATCGGTTCAGATCGTAACCATGTCCCTTTTCAACAGACAGGGCGTAATTGTTGATCTTTGGGCGAAGTTGCTGATGGTCCCCAATGAGAACCAATTGCTTTGTTTGGGGTCCTATAGCAGCCAAAACATGAGATTCTAAGATTTCACCAGCTTCTTCTAGAAGCACAATTCCAGGGGACGCAAGCTTGATGTCTGCCGAAAATTTGGCCGCGCCGGTCGTTGTGCACCCTATGATGCGTTTGGCATTAATGATGGTCTGTCTCTTCTCGTTCCACAGCTTTCCAAGCCGGTCCTGACACTCATCCAACTCAAGAATGAGGCCCTGAACTTTGGCAACTTGTTCCTCAATGAGAGTTTGCTTCCATTGGCCAATATGGGATTGTCTGACGGTATGGTCTATTGCCCATACACGACGGGCCTCCTCACCCAGATGAGCTGTGTTTGGCATTCCGTGACACTTTCCATTTACCCATCGGTCATAGAGGTAATGGCAGTCGACATTCCTCCCCCCTTCTCCCACAAGGGTCATACCATCAGATTGCTCAGGCGGGTTGAAGGCCTCGTAGAACTCCGGGTGTTCAAACTCGAGAAACTCAAATACCGTGCCGAAACTCATCTTGAAGTCCTTGTATGCGCGCATTGCAGACCCTAGACGATCCGCAGTTTCATTTGCATCGTCTCTTAGTTTATCGATTAAACTCCAGCTGGTTATGCTACGTCTGTACGCAACACTTTGCTCTGACACAGCGAGTGGCAATGTCCGTGGCGTGCATTTCGATTTCGGCCCCAATCTTACGATGTGGGAAGAGTCGACTCCGATATTGAGAAGATCTTCCAAAAACTGGTTCAGTGCATGGTTTGTATAGCACATGACCAGAATAACTTCGTCAGTCTGGTCATGAAACGACTTTGCCAGGAGGGCGCCAACGAATGACTTTCCGGTTCCTGTACTTAGAATCTTAACATGGATCTTAAAGGGAGAAGATGTCAAAACAACCTACCGGGTGGTCCTTGGATCAAGCTTACACATTGTGTGAGCCCAGACAGGAATGATTCCAGTTGTGATGGATCGAGGAGGATCTCTTTATTGTTCTTCAAGATCCCCTGGATGTTGGCGTTGGCCCCGGTCTCACGCAATCTTTCCGCGATGGAACTCAAGGCAATGGGCGATGTGGCAACGGCATCTCCCTGTCGATGACCCAGTAATTCCCCGGACAGGGGTAGATCAGATATCTCCTGAAGGCATCGTAAGATAGGCTCGTAAGCAAACACCGGGGCATCCACTAGAAGAAAGTGGATATCATTGTACAATTTGAAATACAGAAGAGCCTTCTTTAACGCGCCTCCATCGATTACTCTCAGTACAATCACTGGTGGTTGCTTGACAAGTTGGTTGACTTCACGCTGAAGGGTACAAAAGGCGATGATCTCCTCTCCTCGGATTAAGCATCCGAACGACTGGTGCTTGAGGTAGCTTGGTGTATCGTTAAGAAATGCCGCACGATCCTTCACAGGTCGTTGTGTCAAAGTCTCTAGGCCTGACTGACACGAGATTGCCAATGTACACGGGCACAGTCGCTTGATGTCGTCCCCATACTGAATCTCTACCAGGGATAGGCTTTGTAGAAGTGAGGCAAAGCGACGTCCTTTCTTCTGGCCACGGGCAATCTGGATCTCATCGCGTATCTCGGAAAGCATATCCTCTCGCAGCAGACGGAACTGGTTATCGAGATGCGCTGGAATGCGGGTTTCGATTGGCAGGGAAGCAACTTCGTCCGCGCGCCGGTAGAAGGCTCTGGCGGTTGACAGGAATTCCTTTGACGTCGGGTATATGGCGATATTCCTAAAGTTGGGATAGTCGTTGTCATGGCGGCCCCCAGGGGAGGATTCAGGGTCCGTGGAAGGGGCGCAGGATTTAACCCGCAGCATATGATCAACCTTATAACCATATGTTCGAACCTCCCGAACGGATGACTGCAAGAGAGAGCCATCTTGGACCACTTTCTGAGCGTCGCTCGTCAGGTCCACTTGACAAGATGCTGGCAGGCAAAGCACCTCTACCAGAAGCCAGGAAAAACCGCGAAGGCCTGTCTTGCTCAGTCGTCGGGCTTGGAATGTGTCCATGAGAGCATTCCACAATGTACGCGGTTCGATGATGAGCATGAGTAGATCTTGTAGGAACTTGCCATTGCATAGCTGTTTTATCGTAGGGTCTGCCAGGTAGACAAGAAAAGGGGCTATGACTTGGTCTAGAAACTCAGGAGAGATACTGAAACGCATCCCCTTATGCAGTGCGCTTCGACCGTCAGAGCTTGCGATAATACGTTCAACGCAAGCGGCGTGATCACTCTGTGCCTGGACTGCTTCCAACAACAGCTTGACGTTATCGATACTCGCTACAGGGCGTTTACCGCACAGAACGAGATCGAAGAACCTATTCAGTCGGTCTGAACGAGAAGAACGACCCTGAGGGGCCATGTTAGACGGAATGAAAGTACTCAATACGCTATGTTGAGAGGGAAAGGTTGCTAAAAGTCCACGACTGGGTTTTAAATGATGGATCGATTAGTACCCATGGAACAGAATGTAATGGTCTGTCATAGAAAGTGGGGAAGATGATGTTTTATTGATTGGGTAGGAGTTATTTAATATAGTATTACATAGTTATATAACTATTTAATAGGGACACAGCTCAGCGGTGTTAGGATTTAGGTCAGCGGTGTTAGAACCCTGGAACGGCAAAACCCTCGGCGGTGGTAGAGCTAGCACCATTTCTTTCTATTTCTCAACCACCGTTGAGCTTTTCAAAAATATTCTCTACCATTGCTAAGCTCTACCAAGAATTTCTCTACCATCGCTGAGCTTTAATACTAGTTTATATTAAGTAAAAATGAGCTATAGTAAAAATATGATTAGTAAAGAATATTAAAATATTATATTCTTTTTTAATAGTAAAAGAAATTAATAAAAAATTTAAAAAATATATTTAATAAAGATAATCGATAAATAAATATATTTATATTTTTTTTAAAAATTTTTTATAATTTTTTATTCATAGAAAATCAATAAAAATCAATAATATTAATAAAATATTTATATTAAGCTTATTAATTATAAGGGAGAGCTTGATAGTTAAGATAGTATAACTAGATCAAGGCTTTATATTTATAAAGATAGATCTTTTAATTATAAAAAAAGTTATTACTAAGATCTTAAATTCTAGATATTATTTATAAAGAGTTAAATATTTTTATTTTATAATATACTTAGTAAGTATCTATAAGTATTAGCTTAATATTTTTATAATTATTTTTTTTTCTAGAGATCTTGGCTTCCAAGGCCTAGTTTTTATAAAAAAATAATTATTCTCTTTTTTTTATAAATTATTATTTAAGTTTCTTTCTCTCTAGTAAATCTTTATAGTAATTATTTTTATAAATATTTATAAAATCTATTTTAATAAATCTATCACGGGAATTTATAATAAAAAAGATTACTTATATTTTTCTTGTTTCTTATATAATTATTTAAAAATTAATTATTCTTTATTTTTTTATAATATTTTTTTTTCTATTTTTCTATAGAGATTCTTTAAAAATAAAAAGATTTTATTATCTTATTATTAATAAGATTCTGCCTGGTAGCTATCAAGAGTGTTAATTAGAAATTACTTGTTGTTCTTAGTTATTACTATTAATATAGTCTTATATATATAATTATAGTGTCTAATTATCTAATAGTATTAAATAATTCTTGTAATAATAAACTATTACTATAAATATAATCTAATCTATATAGTATTTTATTAAAAATTCTTGTTTATTATTTATAGCTAGTTAGTATTAGTCTTAGAGATATAACTAGAATTATAGTTTATTTTAAAAAGTATTTTATTATTTATAATTATTTATAATATTTTATAAAATACTATCTTCAATAAGTCTTTATAGTAAATATTATTTATAGAACTTTATAGAATATTATTATTTATA
>ML739264.1:0-35430 GCA_009193565.1 Aspergillus coremiiformis | reverse complement strand
AAAAAAAAAAAAAAAAAAACCTCAAACAAACGAGTTGATGAGATCAACAAAGGACCGTTGTTTGATTAATCTGCAAGCGATAAAGACATATCAAGCTGCAAATCTGAAGGTAAGGAGGATTGGATAGAGGGAAGACAGAGAGAAAAAATGAAAAAGGAGGTACAGTACATACAGTACGCACCCCACCAGCAACATTTGTCACGCACCTCCGCCATCTTCACTCATTCTTTTGTAAAGCTAACTGTACTCCGTACTCCGTAGCAGATTGGGGCTTTGAATACCAGGTATGTATGTACAAGCCCACTGGAATGACAGGACCAGTCTAGGGCCCGCTGTGGAATCAAGTCAGATCAGCCCTGGAGTGGCATGTTGACCATTTTTGACCAATCACACATTGCCATAGTCAACAAGCATCCCGTTTTGTTTTGTCTACTCCGTATACCATACAAACCAATGGGGACGGCGGGAGTCGAGTTTTATTAATTTCTGATTTTAGTGAGATTTTCAGCGACGTTAGTGCTAACTAGATACATGGTAGTTTGACTAAGATCAGACTAGAAGAAGTTAGTAGTAGTACGTAGTTCCTAGTAGTTTAATATAATTATAGACTAGAAGGCTAAAGCTCCTGAGATTCTGAGACAGGGCGGGTTGAATCAACCCCGTCAAGGCTTCAACTGAACAGCAACCTGGTACCTTAGGTACTTATCTACATCACCCAATTGAATTCTTTTTGAGATGATTGGTCTGTATAGGGTCCAGTTCTAAAGATATTCATGTATCAAAATCTGGAGATACTAAACCCATGTACGGATACGGAGTACATACATACAGTAAAACCCTGGATCGAACACTTGTCTACTCCGTACTCCGTCCAGTATGCCAAGATTCTTGTCAATCTCTTCCATTACTAGTATCATGTAATTTCAACAAATGCATCTCATTTACGGATAAATTTACTCCGTACGGAGTACATCATGTCCAGACACACACAGGACATAGTAAGTACTAGGATTTTGCATTCTTCTCAAACTCTGCCTGAGTATACTAGGCAGTGTCTACCTACAAGATTGTACTATCGTCGCTACTATTTTTATTGCTTGATCCTGTGAATAATTGTGAGGATCATCATCTCTTAATCGTACATGATCGCCACACAATAGAAGTAACTTTTCAATTCGGTCTGATGGGATTACGCAATAATTTTCCAATCAGGTACGGAGTAGTAAATAAGTAATACCTAGGTACCCTACTAGGTGCCTGGAATGTGGGTGTTGTAGATCAAGCATGAAATAGAACATAGGAAGTATGTAAAATGAAATAATGAAAAGCAAAAAAAAAAAAATATGTAAAGTGGACAGCTAAATAGAGTAAAGAGTTAAGGGACCTAGTAGTAAGACGGAGTACTCCGTAGTAAGAAGGTACCTACTCCGTACTGTTAACTTGATGGCTTTGTTGGCCATTCTTTTCAGGCAGGCAGGCACATGCGGGGTTGTTTGTGATGTTAACCTTTTCAGGCACTCAGGCACTTCCCTACACCGAAACGGAAACCAAAATGGATTCCTGCATGTAAATGCTGCATCTTTCAACCTTCCATCCCTCAGATTCCAGCTTCCTGATTCGTCTTTCCATCGTAAATGAGGCGGATCAGGGTTGTCCGCCTGCCAGTGTCAGCAAACAGCATCATCAGTTGGGCTCCCCCACAGTGGAGCGATAACGATGGATGCCTAACCGCCGAGCGTGTGGCCTGTTATTGTCGATGATTGGAATATGCCCTTATCATCACGACTAGTACTCCGTACACTAATTATTACTTCTGTTCTCTTTTCCAGCTTGATCCGTCCGGTCACTTCGGTTTCTTCAATGCAACGACTTGGTCGCTGCTCTCAAATGCCATCGCCGTGGCCCGGATTCTTGCCCGGTCATGTCCTCCGTCCACGATGAGGGCGCCGAGTGTTGGGGGGTGCTGATCAACCCCGACAAGAGTCCTACCCCTTTACTCGAACAGCTGTGCCTGGGAATCGCGCAGGTAATAGTACGTGAAAAGAGTTTTTCGCGATCGCGGGAGGTGACACAGTGTTCCAAATGCTAAACTCTCTCCAGACCTCCTTCGATGAGTTTGCGACCACGGATCTTACTCCCGATCGTCTCGCAGCCTTCTATCGCAAGGTGGGCGGCAATTATGATGTCCTGTTCCTCGAAACCAGACCCTCCGCGCTTTCGTTCATTTACCAGCGGTTAGGATGCTTTCACAGCATTCAGCCTACCAATGATCCCTATAAGCCGCCCTCCGTTCCCGCTCTGCAGCCGAATGGCTTCGTGCGATGGCAAACGATCCAGCTTCTTCTCGATCCCGACGAGCACTCAAGGTGGTTGCAAAATGCGGTCGATCTATGGGATGTTGAGGCACCCAACGGTGGAATCTTCCCGAAATTGATTCCCAGAGATGCCTTCCCCGCGGAACCCGACCCGGAGATGGTACAGTGGCACGAAGATGTCTGCCGACGTTTCGAACTCGACTATTGGAAGAAGAATATCACGCGCTCCCCTCCAAACTTCGGTCCATATCACTCCTACTTTACCCAGAAGGATTCTCCGGTCAACAAAGAAGACGAATTGCGACGGGGTCAGCGCCGAACAACCTCTCACCGTCAGGATCCTACTACATCAAGTGACCATCGCCCCTCAAATAGACACCATCAACGGCGAAGCGACGAAAAGCCCCAGTCCACTGCTCGCAGGGTGCACTCTACATACTTTCCACGACATTATGAAAACTTCGACACCGGGTATACACCGCGACCATCATCTCCACCAATGTGGACCAAAGAGTCTGCCAAGTCGAAGAAACGTGAGCCCCCGCCAGTTTTCACACGATCCGTGAGTCCAGGAACAATGCCAGGGAATGGAGCATCGGATGCATCCTCTGAAGACTCCGGGTCAGCAGCACAAGAGCCTCTGAGGCCAAGTCGATATAGCTATCATCCCAATCTGTCGCCGCATCGGGTGTCTCATGCACGCCGTCATTCCCACGAAGCATATGCCCGCAGACCTCGAAGGGAATTATCCCCGGAACCCCACAAACACCACACGTATCACGATCCATACTACATCAACCCAGGAAGACTATACGACTCCGATGGAGCGCGAAGAGTACGTTCCTCCAGAGTATATCACGACGAACCGCTTCTGCACAGAGAATCCGGTGGTGGGTTCCGCGAGCGCGTCGTCAGTGATTCACCCACGTTTCCACCTGGCCGAGAAGGGCCCATATTCACCCGCATGCATCCTCGCTACGTGGGGACCGGGGATACCTATATCGTCCATTCCCACGCCAACCTCGAATCAATGGGCGACCGACGCAGTAGTTATCATCGCCCTACTAGTGCAAACCTCACCTCGAACGGAAATAGTACCTGTACACCCGAACGCGCACGCTATATTGATCCCCGGAACCCTAGATGGGCTGCACCCGTTCAAAGCCCCTCAAAGCGAGGCGTACCTGTCCAAGCAGCCGACATTGAATATTCCCGAGGGAGAAGAACGGCTATGTATGATCGCTGAAAAGTTCCAAGACCGGAAATCGCACCATGACCGTAATGCTAGATGTTTAATTTGAAGAAGTAGAAGCTTATCAAATACTGATATACCTACTAACGACAGTTTTTCCGACTAACAATAGTCGACCCCCCACCTGAACGTCACTGACTGGGCTTCGCAATCCCCGGTGTCAAGGTACGGCGGGGATTCTGGCCTTCGCAGTCGATTCAAGATGATGACTTTATGATGATAATATGCACAAAGTATGGACGTGGCATGACTATGCGATGGTTATTTCGATGATTGTCTTTGTTTCTGGGAGGCTATTTTTTTCCCCCTGCTTTTCTTTTGCGTTTTTTGAATATGGCGTATGATATCTATCTCGGGATCCTCATCCGATTACATTACGACTTATGACAGACTAGAGACTAAAATCTCCCTTCTTTTCAGTCAATGCACTGTATAAATTAATGATAGATAAATTAATAACTAATTTACAATTGTAATTCAGAACTTCATCCGTTGCCAATATATCGATCACTATCAGGATGAAGCCGTCAAGTTCGCATTTTGGAACGTAAACCCGTAGTCCTCAAATACGGCACATTTCCTCGATAGTCCTGGGTTTCCAATCCAGGAAGGCGGCATGCCCAACAAACTGACTTCCGGCGCCTCGGGCCGATACTCGGGAACCTGGTACCCGTTCTGCACGAAGATATTATACGTGGAGGCATAGGCTGGGCCACGCAATTTTAACAAAGCCTGGTCTGGATTAGGATTATGGGAGTGGAAGAAAGAGGCCCAGACATCATTCAGTAGCTGCGAGTGAAGGATATCATCCTGATTGTAGTACGGGGCCACGGTTTTGGTCTTGCTGTTGAGGGTTCCCCAAACTGGCAGGACGTCTGCTGAGTGGCAGCTGGCGTTGTAGACGTTGTTAGGAGAACACACCTCGGGGACCCCGACATTGGTCTGGACGTGACCTTGAGTAATTTCAACTTCGTAGAGCTGAGGAAATACGCGTTGGCCGCCTTTGCGGAGGAGATAGGATTGTGCGCAGCTCCATTGTTTGTGGGTTAGGGCATCGGCTGCCACGTTACGGGTGCTGTCTGGATCCGTGGCGTTTACAAGGAATACGTTGGCGCGTATGACGGATTCGGCGAGCTTGGGGGGGAGGGTAGTGTTGATGAGCAGGTTGAGTGCGTCTTGGCTTGCACCAAGAGATGGAACAAATTGGGCGACGTAGAAGGAGGCTTCATCGGTGACTGTTGTGAACATGGTGGGTACGCGGTTCGGAAGGCGTTCGTCGGCAAGTAGCTTGTAGAATTGATCGTCAATTACGCCGGCACGAGAGTCGACTATTGGCATGAGAGGCTCGATTGCTACGAGGAGCGGGCTGGTATGGAGGTAGTCTGAAGCGAGGGCATTGCCCCATACGGCAAATGCGTTTTTGAATTCGGTCGTGTTGTCCAGAAACTTGGTTGCTGGAACGGATCGAAGGCAAGATACAAGTGCCGTCTCGGATGACGTTTGATTGCAGCCAACGGCCTTCGCTACCTGGGGAACAATGACGTTCGAGTAGATGTCGCGCGTGTACCACGGCGTGTCTACAGGTGCAGACTGAGCGATGGCAGCGGAGAAAAGTCCGCGGGCAGCGGTCGAAGATTGCAATGCGACAACACTCTGACCTCCCGCGGACTGACCAAAAATGGTAATCCGAGATGGATCCCCCCCAAACGCTGCGATATGTTTGTTGACCCATTTTAATGCGAGAATCTGGTCTCTTGTGCCATAGTTTCCAGTGGTAAGATTTCCAGTTGTCAGCCATCCGAGTGCTCCGACTCGATAGTTGACTGTGACGATCACAACATCATTGCGACTGGCGAAGTTCCCACCGTCATAATCGATTAGAGAGGCGCTGCCACCGAGAAATGCACCGCCATAGAAATATACCGCGACAGGCTTAGGAGTGGAGTTATGATTTGACTCCGCAGGCAAGATGGGGGTATAGATATTGAGATAAAGACAGTCTTCGGAGATAGCTCCATCCCCCCCTGGCCCAGAGGCCGACTGAACCTGAATACAACCGTCGGACAGAGTGGTCGCATCGCGTTCCTTAGGGCCAGAGAAAGCTACCGGGGGTGCGAAGCGTAGCTCTTTCACCGGGGGATCTGCGAAGGGAATCCCAAGGAACCGAAATGATCGTGCATCACGATAGCCCGTCAGGGTGTAATTCTCGGCTGTAACGACGACTTTAGACTTGTCGGCAACATTTCGATTGTTGTCAGTAGTTGGAGGCACGCTGGATGTGCAAATAGCCCGAAGCTTGGAGCTGCACGGTTCAGATACGACCATCTTCCGACTTTGAGAATACGCTCGGCATGGGCTCGATGAATTATTAGTGCTGATCCAAAAACTGCTGTTTGACTGAATATCTCCAGAATAAACGAGATAGGCTAGTTGATAATCCAATTCAGAACGATCGGTTTGAGCGGCCGACTCGAGGGGGTAGAGATTCTCTCCGATGGTAGCACAACGCGCTTGTGCCTCTGACTTGGACAGCTCATCGTATGCGAGTACTGCTGCCATTCCGCTATTCTCTGGGCCCAAGTTATTGTATTTCAGGACTCGGAGAGTTCCCAGAGAGCTCGTGCTGGGAGGGTCTGTAGCGGTCGGAGCTGCCAAAGCTGGCCCGCAGAAGAGGAGAAAGTTTGCGAGAGTTTGTATCCGCATGTTGAAATGAGCCACAGGTGACAATACGCAGATCTTCAGTTTCAGATGATTCCTTCTAACCGCTTACGGTCGAGGCAGATGAGAGATTGCAAGTACTATGATATACTTATACTAACGATGTTCTTGGAAGGATCGGAAGTACAGAGAATCAGGAAGGCTCTATCTGTCCAGCGAGTTCAACAGTATTTATAGACTTGAGTAGCTGCGGCAGATGACATCCAGGGGGATTTAGTTAGTACCTACCTACTAGGTAGTCTCATCTAATTCAGGAATCAGGCACTAGTAGTATCCTGTCAAATATTAGCTTGGGGCCGTTTAATAACGCGTAGCGATCTTCCCGTCTTGTCATGTAGAGCGTTGCCAAGATAGGAGACGGCCCCTACTCATTAAGACTTCGAAGGATTTAGGATACGAGCATTCCCAACTTTATAAATCAACCCTGAAGTAAAATGTGGCGCTGCGGACGGTATGATGGTATCCACCGTCATAAATCACCGAGTCAGCAACTCATTTAGCATCATAGACCTCATGGGAGCTGGACTGGACTCGGGAAGCCCTCATACAACAGTATCCTAATCGGGATTAGTGACATGGAAGAAAGTCCAACCCTAGCCCTGTGCCCTATATCCTGATTGGGCAGCGTAACCTTTACTACTACCTCCCGTCCAAGTACAGTAATACTAGGTCAGGTACTGATCGAAGTCAAGGTTTCCAGGGGATTCATCGAATGTACTCTGTATGCTGAAAACATTTATTCCTTGGGAAGGTTATATTTCCAACGACGTACAAGTATGACAACAACACCCTTCATAGTGCAGTGGAAGTACGCCGGCTTTGCAACAGTCCGGCTGACTGCTGCTGCACTGAAGGGTGTGGGTTCGAATCTGCTGGTTGTCGCCCCTTTCACAGGGGCCCTAGCAGATTTGTAGTAATAAAACCCTCCCGGGGGGGTTTTCCCTACCGGTCCGTTAACTCACGACTGCAGCGTGAGTTAACAAGAGCCGGCTAGGTTTTTTGATGTTTTATATCAGTAGCAACAAGGGTGATACTATACTGTCCATCTTCATTGTTACTCCTTTGTCTAGTGGTTTCTATCCTCAGCTATTAAGTTAGAGCAACCGTCCTAGATAGACAGCTAGCTACAATACCTCGTGTACCCATGTCATGACTCCTTCCCGCTTTGCTGTGCTTACCCCATCAGACTCATTATGACCTGCTCCATGTTCATGACCATCCATTATTGACACTTTTCATCTCTATACAAACCACATGACCGTAACTGCCATCTTTGAAGATGTCACCCCATCCCCTATGAACGCAGAATGACAACCATATTTGGCCCCAAAAAGGTAGTAACCATGAAGCTGAAGGCAACCCCAACTTTCCCCAAGTTACGTATTATTTACCTCCTTTTCAGTCTTTCCTTGCCCTGTTCCGCAATAACAACAACCTCAACGATCTCAGACCGTCATTTTGTACTTCCCATCAAAACAAGTGAGGTATCCAACAGGTAAGGTAATTTGTATCAATATCACCAAGCTTTCAACACCGTCAGCATTCCATACTTCAGGTAACTTCTTTCTTAACTCAATACCAATTCAGCCAATTCAGCTAACCGTGCCGGTACAATTCGGCAGTTGTTGTCTCTATGAAATCCTTCGCTATGACACTAACAAACTCAGCTCGTCATAACGCTCACCCAAACCCTATTGATATTATCTGCCGTTTGAACTCTGAACTCTGGGAAAGTCCCGACCTTCGTTAGCTACTAAGTATCACATACCATCACATCCCCCCCCTGGATAGGATATAAGCTGAACGCTCTTTCATGATCTACACTTAGGTACACGTTTGCTAGTCGAGAGCGATGTACTTCGTACGCTGAGGGATGATTGCGCGAGGAACTGATAATCGGTGGGTGGGTGTTGATCACCCAGTGGAAATACCGTGACCTGCACGAGCATTTTCCTGTCTGTCGATCGTGTATTATGGCGAATGTGGAAAGGATGATACTGGGTGCGCTACGATTTCTGGTCGCTGTTGACGTGTTGGAAGACAGAAAGATCTACTGAGTGAGTACACACTACAGCAAAAAGACCGACTGTTCAGCAACTTCTTCTAATAGTAAGTTATCGACGTAACCATGCAGTTTACTTTACCCTAACGCTTCTCAATTGGTTTACCACCGGCAGTTGAGTTGGCACTCGGTGGGAAATGGACGTGATTTGATTTGTTGGCCGGATAATCAACAACCGAACCTTATACTTATAGTCCGTGTTCATGGTGAATCATGAACCTGAAATCAGGACTTGGTAGGTAGAACATTCATAAGGTTGGTTTCGAAGTGTCATATGAAGTATGTATGTACTGTACATCAATTTACTATTCATTTGAACCACAAACTCCGAGCAGTTCAAAGCTGGGAAGTGATACGTTATCCGTCAGGGTATGGGGGTATTCATACATACTAAATTTAAGTGGTCTTTATCCGCAGGTTCCGAACTTCCGAATGCTGACATACTGCACGGTATAAGAATCTTCCTCGGTTCCCAAGACGTACTCCAACGCTGAACATTTAGGCTACCTAATACGAAAAGATATCAGGTGCTAGAGTTTGAAAACGTTTACGGCTCCATTCGTTCGCTCATCCCGCCCAGACGCCGCTGACGCGATGAAAGACCCTAGAGGCGCAGTGCGCATTGTGGAAGTAGGTCCGCGGGACGGCCTACAAAGTATAAAGGACCCAGTGCCAACACGGGTAAAAGTCGAGTTGATCCGACGACTCCGCCAAACGGGCCTGCGAACCATCGAGTTGACGTCGGTAGTGTCCCCTCGAGCTATTCCACAGTTGGCAGACTGTCGAGATGTGTTGCGCATGGAAGACATTAAATCCTTGCAGCGTGAACCCAATCTTCGCCTTCCCGTTTTAGTTCCCAATATAAAAGGACTGGATATAGCACTCCAATACGATGTAAAGGAGGTCGCAGTCTTTGTCAGCGCCACGGAAGGGTTCAGTAAGGCCAACATTAACTGCACGGTGACGGAGGGCCTAGAAAGAGCAAGGAATATCGCAGCAAAGGCTATCGACTGTGGCCTAGCTGTCAGGGGGTGAGTTCGCGGGCCAGGATTGCTCAAGTACTTGTGGCTGACACTTTATGAAGATATGTCTCTTGTATATTTTCCGATCCTTTTGACGGGTCAACGGCTCCATCAGCAGTGCTTGACTGCGTAAGGGCACTACAAGAAATGGGATGCTATGAGATTAGTCTCGGAGACACGCTGGGCGTCGGTTGTCCCGATAAAGTACGAAGCCTTCTGGCGTATCTGGAGGGAAACCACATCTCTCTCGACCTGCTGGCGGGCCACTTCCATGATACGTACGGCCAAGCTGTAGCGAACGCTTGGGAAGCCTATAATTGTGGGCTTCGGGTGTTTGATAGCAGTATCAGCGGCCTGGGAGGCTGTCCCTATGCACCAGGCGCCAAAGGAAATGTCGCGACGGAAGACCTAGCATACATGTTCCACAACGCTGGTATTGACACAGGCCTCGATATGCTAAAGCTGGTCGAAACTGGCCTGTGGATATCGGAAAGACTGTCAAGGGAGAATGCAAGTCGGGCCGGAATAGCACTTGCCAACACATATGGACTGGTTTCTCTACCGCGTCATACGGAACACATGCCATCAAATCCAGCACCTCTGTGGTCTCCAGTGAAGTCTAAAGGAAACCTACTGACATATCGCGCGGGCAGTAACTTCAAGATCGTACTGAATCGGCCGAAAAGAGGCAATACATTGACGCAGAATATGATCGCGGACCTTGCACGTATCATCGAGAATTGCAGTAAAGATCCTTCGCTCTCGAACATCATCATTACCGCAACTGGAAGATTCTTTTGCATGGGCGTGAATCTCGGAAAGAGCAAACCGTTTGTTCCTCAAGATGCCTTCAGTGATCTTCAGGTTAAGCCGTTCACTGTCATATTGGAAAAGATACATCGGTCACCCAAAACGACTATTGTCTGCCTAAATGGGCCAGCTTTCGGTGGCGGTGTAGACCTAGCGATTGCTTGTGATGTCGGAATTCGTATCAGATCCGCAACTTTGATTCTTTCTGAAGCGAGATTTAAACAGGGAGAGAATGCTGTTTCAGGGTTGAGGGGCGCTTTTACACGAAACACAATCTTCTCAACTCGCTCAGCCACAGCCGAGCGGCTGAACTCATTAGGCCTCATGTCCGAAATTGTGGATGATCCACGACAGCTCCAGGACGGTCTTGATAATTTGCTTGTGCGACTGAACTGTTCCAAATCTGCTAAACCACGAGTGTCCCGGGAGTTTGCACGGTTGACTAGGGAGCATGTAGGACGGGAAGGTCAAGCTGCTACTCTGGATGAAATCGTCTTCCAAATTACGAAGCCTGACGTCGATAGAGACGACGACATGGAGGTGCTCCACGGCGGGCATAGCGATGATTGGAAACGTGCGCTGAAGAGGGTTTGGGGCCCAGGTCGTCAACGGAGGACAAGCATGCGAGGACTTTAGATTACTAGGATAATGTACTAGAGTAAGCTTTTGAATTAGATTCGTGGATATTCTAGAAATCAACTCGTGGATAGCAGAGTTTATAGCCTGGATGCTGATATACTATTCTGCTACGAATACGGAGTACGGACTGTAGAATATCATCATAGCGTAGGCCTCTATTATTCAAGGTGTTTAGTTATTTTTCTTGGTTTTCTTTCTAGTTTTAGATGGACTTTTAGAGTGATTCAGAATTTAAGAAACAATCTGACAGATTGTAAATAGTTGTAAATAGTTGCAGATAGTTACTCCGTACAGATAGTTCTAGATAGTTAACTACTACAGAGTATACTCCAGTTGTAATATGATATAAGATGGTAGTACTCGATCTAAGATAGAAAACTATCTTATACGAGTAACAATACTGATAGAAGCTATCTACATTCAAGCATCCAGTGTATGATAGATTTTCAATATAAAATACTACTCTAATTTGAAACTGTATAGAATAACATTGTACGGAGTACTACTCCGTACTTGTTAGTGCTAAGTTATTATTTTGCTTACCAGGCATCTCACTAGGTTGCCTGATCCTGTCTGCTTCTGCCTAGTGATGCCTAATGGTGGTGCTACATTCCTGGTGGTACAGATTCTGCCGCCTACAATTTTGATATTCAATTTAAGCAGCTTCAAACCCCTTAAGCGAGATGGGTGTATTACAATTTCTATCTTCATTTCTACCCGACGTACTCTACCACTACTCCCCTTGGTTAGCTTGAATGTTTCAGTCTCCTGTTATTGATACTATATAGCCAGAAGCAAGCCCCTGAACCCCAACAGCGAATACCATGGAAGCAACATACGGTCTTCCATCATTGCCAGCACAGCACCAGGAGTTTATTAGCTGGGTCAATCAGAATCAGAATACCGTGGTCAGTGAGCTTGTCAAGCCATACAATGAACATCTGGCGGCCGTACGCAAATTGTTTGCTCAGGAGCCATCCCATCCTGCACTGCGGGACAATCACCTCAATACCGTACCGCTCTATGACCCAAACGGAGAGACTATTGTTCCAAGTAGGCCTCGAGATCCATCTTTAGAGCCTCTTGCACTTCAGCAGAAATATATCATGACCCTGAAGCCTGAAGGCCGCAGAAAATATGGCGATCCGGCGGTAGTATCGAAGTTGGAGGACTTCCGGTACAATTTCAAGATTTTCTCAGAAGGGTCCTTGAGCGACATGGACTGGGGCAATGTTGTCGTCGCAGGAAGTGCCGTAGTCACTTGTCTCATGCCAGTCCCAGAGACATACCGCGGCTCAAAACGTGCCCTACGGCAGTTCTACCACGATAAGTACGCACCTGCATCTGATGTCGATCTCTTTCTGTACGGCTTGTCCGAGGATCAAGCAATTGAAAAGATAAAGCAGATTGAGGAAAAGGTTAGGAACGCTATACTTTGTGAGACAACGACCATCCGCACCAAGAATACAATAACCATAGTCTCACGATACCCCACACGCCACGTCCAGATTGTTCTTCGTATCTACAAGTCAATATCGGAAATACTAACTGGATTTGATGTTGATTGTTCCTGTGCCGCGTTTGACGGTCAGCAAGTTTATGTTTCGCCACGTGCTCTGGCTGCGTATATAACCCAGACGAATACAATTGATCTGACCAGGCGATCGCCGTCTTACGAGAATCGTCTTTCGAAATACTCACACAGAGGCTTCGAAATATTCTGCCCGCAGTTGGAGCGAAGTCGTATTGATCCAGTGAAACTTCCTTTTCCCCAAGTTAAGCAACCCCTTTGTCTGACACACTCCTAGACCATATACGAAAGAAGTTTCTCAGGGACTGTGGGCCTGGCGCGTCTTCTAGTTCTGGAAAAACTATCGAAATCATCCGATAGAGACGCCTATCTGGAGCAAAGACGACGGGAGCGTGGCCGTCCATGGCGAAATCAGCGGATCCGAAACCGGAGAACTGTTTCTGGTAATATCAAAAAGGAGTGGGAAGATGAAACTCCTGAATGGATGGAAGGTGATGAAATTTCTGATTATCATACTTTTGTGGGTTTGGTGCTTCCTAAATTTCAGATTATCATTGCTGACATCCCCCGAAGACCATACCTTACGGGCCAAAGTTCCATGCTAGGAAAATTGAGCGATTATTATATAAAAAAGATTTGTTGCTGAATGCAGAATGGAACAGGCCAAAAGACAGGAAGGTTGATCTTCATCGACATCCGGCATTTTTCGGTAATATGGATGATGTGATTCGCGATTGCTGCGGTTACTGTCCTGAGCCCGTGACCTCGGAAGAGAAGGAAGTCGCAGAGAATGAAAGCAGGAACTATATCTCCGGGGATATATCGTTTATCAAAGACGATCCTGGACGCCAGGAAATTGGCAGCTTTAACCCAATTACGGAAACAGACTGGACAGGTTCGTATTACATGTTTCTATTGGTTCCATGATGTAGCTCTTGCTAATCTATGTAACAGAGATGGCTTATGTTGGCAATACCGAGCAGCTATGTCAAGCGATTGTTGACCATGATCTTGCCACGGTCGAGGAGTTACTCGTTAAAGAAGCAGGGGATCCCAATAATCGGGACTACACTGGAAGAACCCCGTTGCATTTGGCGTGTATGACTTCTACACCAGCTATTGTACAATGCCTCGTCGATCACGGTGCGAGATTAGTCTCTCGCCTGGCGGATGGTAGGACTGCATTGCATCTGGCGGCCGCCAGAGGAAGTGTCGAGATTGTTAAGATACTGCTCCTGAAAAGCGAGGGAAACGAAGCTGAGGTGGAGAAAAAGCACGAACTTTGCAGAGAAACAGAAGATGGGGGTGGTCAGAGTGATACCAACGAATTCCAAAGGGAATTAAAGGACATCGAGATACTGAGTGCGGAAGCGGACATAACCACTTACACTTCTGGATCATTTGTCAATGTCCAGAAAGAAAGTGATGATACGGTTGGGAAATTACCTGAAGATGAGAATATGCAAGAGCCGGATATTTACGATATAAATGTTCTTTCATGGGACAGCCACGCATCTCCCCTCCACCTGGCCATACTCAACGGTCACATTGACGTGGTGGAGGAACTTGTTGCGTCTTTCGGGGCTGATGTGCTGCTGCCCATCAAGCTGCTGAACGACTATAACAATCCCAGAGCTGCCATTCTAACACTGGTACTCACGCTTCAGCTTCCATTAGAAAAGGCTAAAGCCATGACCCAAACGCTTTTGCAGTTGGGTGGCTCGCCAGCGCAAGCTGACCTCAAACACAACACGCCATTACACTACATTGCTGCCTCGACATATAACGACCTTATTGATATCTTCCTGGCTCAGAACAAACCGGCTACACAGAAAGCTATCAACCATCTCGCTTTGGTTGGATCTTCGTGGAGCCCCGATGCGTACTCTGCGCTCATGATCGCAATCAGTGCGAAGAATACCATTGGTGCGATTAAGCTACTAGAGGCTGGTGCTGAGCCTTCGATCGACTTTGGGAAGTTTTTGAGGTCTGGTCAGGTTGCAATCGAAGGTAACCATACAAACTCACCAGAAAGAAACCGAGAGAGCTTCAGACACAACCTTACGCAGCCTGTTATTTTAGCTGCTCAAAAAGAATTACCGAAAGTCGCATTAGAGATAGTGGCTCGTGGTGTTGATCCGAACACACTAGCTCCAGAGGGATATCGCGTTCAGGATGATGAGTACGTGCGAGGCTATATCCATGGTAAATCTCTCCTAGACTGTGTCCGTGAGAAGATTCAGAAGCTGCGTCACTATAAGGGAGAGACTATTGTGTCAACTGCGCCGCGGCCGCTTGAGGCAGATATTTTCTACCTGAAGGACCTGGAAGACCACCCATACCAGTTGTGGACAGCGAAATATGAATTGAACAAAGCCCAAACGTCATACAAGGAAGACCTGAAAAGACACAAACGAATAATGACCGATGCCCAGAACATAGAAAGGATAAAATCAAAGATGCACGCCATAAATGTTATCGTCGAACAGTTTGAACAGTTGGAAACTGTTTTACTTGAAAAAGGCGCCAAAACATTCAAGGAGTTGTTTCCTGACTTTAAAACGCCACCGCAACAGGAAAAAACATCACCCAAGTGGGACCTTTCTTACTCTTTTAACATTCAGTTCACATTCAATGTATGGGATCTCACGGATGAGAAGAAAGATGGGTACCTTGACCTGTGAGTGTCCCGATAGAGATTAATCCCTTTGCATGCAACGCTGGTAACTAATACCCTGAAGCTTTGAGGCAGCCTGGCAAGGTGACTTGGACACTATCAAGGCTCTCACATTAGCCATGTGGGGGGAGGATAATGAACAAACTCCCTTGCAGATAGCCGTAAGAGATTCCAATGGGCTCTCGCCATTTTCCATCGCAGCGCTTCGAGGACACCTGGATGTAGCGAAAGCAATTATAAAGATTGTTCAGGCACAGTGCAAGAAAAGGGAACCCATGGGTCATCAGAGGTTCGAAATAAGCAGCGACTACAGTGATGAGGATTCGAAGGACAGTGGTGAAGTTCGCATTTACAGCGAGATCATTGACGATCAGTTTACCATTGACGATATAGGCGATGTGGCTACCTATGTGGAGAGCCAATGGACTCCATTGGAGGTAATACGGTGGGATTGTCCAGCGTATCTATTTACCGATACCGATATCAGTTCTAAAGCTCGCGAGAGTCCCTTTGGTGAGCCGTCCAGTCTTCTCGAGTATGCTATTTGGATGAACGATGCAAACTTGCTTGTCTTCTTGCTTGATTTGGGGCAGGAACTGGTATCCAGTGATACCACTTCCGAATACACGATTTTCAACATTCCCAATAAAGTGATTCATCTAGCTATAGCAGAAGGTCGACTGCAGTGTCTTGAGGAAATGATCAAGCGAACAGGAGCGGACCTCCCACTCGATGCTCTGGTTCAGGAAAGTGGTGTTGAGATGCACGAACAGCCGCAATATTACCAAGGGCTCTCTATCCATGGAAAGAAGAGGGCAGATTGGGCGACTGCTGATCGCGAACTGCGATCCTTTCCTAATAAAAACTCGCCTATACTTGTTTCCGCTGTTCTGGGTAGCTTGAGAAGCACCGAATGGTACATTAGCACTGCTCCAGGCCGACATTATGTCGAGTTCGCTAAGACCCATGAGGGGGATAAGAGGCTGAAGCTCCTAGCAAAGTCAACTAACGGAGTCGAGAAGTCCCTTATGGGTTGGCTTAGCACGAACAGTACGTATCTATTACCACCGGCTTAGCCTATGATCAAATGTTAATTGTGACAGATACCCTGGTCCTCCATTGCGCCATTCTTTCCAAGCCAACGTTGGAATCTCGGCACCTCGTCGAATATCTTGTTCGGGAGGCTCCAGATTGTCTTGAGACAAAATCCGCAGGAAAATATACTCCACTGGCCCTTGCCTACTCTCTCAATAGAGTGGATTATGCCAAGATTCTCATAAAAGCAGGCGCTAGTCAGACAGTCCGAGATTCCAGAGGCAACAACCTCATTCATCTCCTGCTATGTGGAATTGATGGCAATGCTTCTGGAACGGCCGAGAGCATAGAGAGGCTTCTTAGCTTGCTTGATCCTCACGTGGTGACTCCTTTGCTTACCGAACTCTCCTCAGATTCTCCGGGGTCGCTCACCCCGTTTGCCCGCTGGATGTATCACGCGGATTTCCACGGATCCAAGGCAGATGAGATGGTTGATATCGCACGCATTTTTCTGAAGTTTGCCAATGGAACGGGGCACAGGCATTTGGAGATGCTTGATGGCACAGGCAATACCCCTGTGCACTACGCAGTCAAATGTAAACTTGCCATGATGCTCGAGCTGATGGTGGACCGTCGGCCTGACCTACTGTATCGCGAGAACGCCACGGGAAGTACACCGTTAGATCTGGAAAAAGACGCTTGGATACTCAGCGCAACGTCTGACCCACCTGAGATTGGATGTCCAGGCCGTCGATTTTGGAATAGTTGCTGGGATACGAACGAAAGCGTAGTTGATAGGGCCCCAGAATCCTTCTTCACCAGCTCCTGCGCACCGAAGAAGAGCTTACGTGAAGTCTGCCATGAAGGGGCTAGCGGTAAACCGGAAAAGCGGAAGCTGGTGACCTTGAATGAAGCAAACGAAATGGTGAAGCGACTAGCCACAAAGACAGCCAGCCTATGGGGACAGAGTGGGAATCAATTGTTTACAGAAGAGGACGAGGTAAGTAGATGGTACGGTCGGTCTCGCCGATATGATGGAGGCTTGATGCGCTGATCTAAACACCTTATGCACATGATGAGTTATTTTATTCAAATAGGATATTCAATTTGGCATTCTTTCTCCCAGACATGAGATAGATTTCTACACAAACCTTCGCTATTCCTTCGGTCATATTTCAGAATCTGTCGTCCGGTCAGAAGACTACTGGGCTTCTATATACCTGGCTTATCAGGAGCCAATACGCCAGTACCAAATTTTCTGACAATCGGCATGATTCTAGCACTTCATCGATTCCGAATCATATGTTATAATTGTCAAGAACACTGTTGAGCTTGTCTTTGGGGCAACTGGTCACAGAGCAAAGCTGGAAGAGGATGGCATAATTGCATCTTACGCTCCCTATAACCTGATAGAACGGCCCTTAATTCCGCCTGCGGAATCTACAACGACGAAGAACCATGAAGCATGATGTTTGTCAGGAAGGAATGTCTGTCCGTGGTGCACACGTAAATACAATATATGGTTGAGAAGGCTTGGAACAGTCCACGGTTCTTGAAGCTGCTCTAACTTTATATTTGGTTGGAAACGACTCGATATAGGGTATCAACTCCACAAACCCCGCAGTTCCAGGTGCAAATACTACTGGCGTAAAAGAAGTTTATGGCTGGGTTATCGAAATCTGCCAAACATCAAGATTTCCAGTACTCTTACTCATATTGACTTTTGTTGGGTTATAATTCATAGCATGATGTGTGTTCACACTGTCTGTTGGGACAACGCAAAGCTTCAAGACAGTTTTGAATCTCAGCAATTCCATCCCTATCGCTAACATATGTTTACATTCTTTTACTGTGTTTTGACGTATGTTCGGATACAATTCCGTACTAACTAGATATATCATATCATATTACCTTACAAACGAGGGAGAAGTGGCTATAAATCCAACCCATTGTATCCTCTTCCTCTTCCTCTTCCTCTTCCTCTTCCCTTTCTTTCATCTATCTGGGACTTTCTTTACCAAAGATTCACAACAGATATCACCATTCAAAATTAACCATGTCTTCTCTTGGTAGCACTGATCTTGCTGGTCTGTCGACCGACGAAAGGAACATCTACCTTTTCTACCAACAGTCCGGTTTCATTGAGGAGGCTTTCTCTAAGGATGGACATCCTCCTTCTCAGCATTCCGTGCAGGTCGCCTCAGACGCACAACCGGGCGGTTCCCCTTTGACCGCATACTTCGTCAAAGAGGATCTGAACTTTGACAAACATTCCACGGTACGCAGGGAAGCGGGTTGGAGTAATAATTCGTGAATCGGCTAATAGTAACTTTGTTTTTCTTTCCTCCCTCCCCTCCCACAGATTCATATGATCTATATCAACAAGGACCGCCACCTGGTTGAAAAAGTGAGACGGATTTCCTCGGATAAGTGGGAAGACGCCCCCAGGCCTCCAGGTCATGCTGCCGAACAGTCGCGCATTGCCAGTGGTGTAGCCCAGAGGGGTATGGGACATGGAGCCCCACCTGGAACCCAGTTTGTATTCTTCGTAAGGTGAGGAGTACGCCATGGAAACATCGACCATACCTGTACTGATGGGATAACAGTCACGAAGTGCACAAGTCCCCCATCACGGAACTGTACCGGCCCAACAAGGGCCACTTCAAGCTTGAGCATATACTCTGTGATGAGCCTCTGTCGCTTCCTGGAACACATCTTGCGTGCATTATCACTCATGATTACGTCGACCTGTACCACCAGGATCATGAGAAGAACATCAAATGGTGGAGATACGACGCCCGGGAGCACAGACGCTGGCACAGTAAGTTGACAGCATTTCCTCAGCAACCTTTCCTTCTGCACCACTAATCCTGTTTTTAAGACAAGGGTGTTATACTCGAGGGCAAGCACGTCATGGTCCGGACTCCCCTGGCGGCGGTGCACCATGATGGCAAGAACCACATTCTCTATGGTGATGATCAGAGAAGACTCCGCGACTTCGTCGACGGCAAGTCTATTGACGTCGCACGGAGGGTCTATGGAGACGCAGGAATCAACGCTATGGTGTACCGTGACAGGATCATCTTGTTCTACAAGTTGGTTGATCCAGAGGGAGCGATCGGAACTGCGATGTACTCGGAAGGCAAGTGGAAGGAGGAGGGTGTCTTCATCAAGCCCTGATGACCAGGAGATGTTTTCATCAAGTAGTGTCGACTTGACCTCTGCTCTTGGGTATACTTTTTTTTCACTGTCGTTATGATTATGCTTATGAGTGGGGTTTTTACCGTGTCTTTGCTTCGTAGTAACCGTGTTCAACGCTCGGATTAAAAAAAATTTCGATAGGTTGATGAAATTTACTGCAGTTTTGTTCGTTGCTGAACGAGGTTTAGCGTGTGAAAAGCGTAGAGACTGAGAGTTAGGAAAACTGAGATCATTCTCTCAGTTCTCTTACTTGGCATATTTGGTGAAGTATATACAAGTGTGAGTTAAGGCTGGAGTGAATGTGTTAGATCCTCTATGCTCTGTTGGTCAGTTGATTAGGAGTTGATGAGGATGCGTGACCCCAACCAAAACACAGAACAACATCTCTTCTTCGATTCCAACCTCCAGTCTACACATTACTCACAATTCGTCAAAATGGATGAAAACAAACCTGCTACACATGTAATTGATCCAGAGGGGGAAGTTATGCTCGTCCTGCAGAATCCAAATGCTCCCTTCGCTGTGTGGGAAGGTGATTCAGAATCCAAGAAAGACGATACATTACAAAAGCAAGAGTTTCGCATACTCGTTTCCGCAAAACATCTCACTTTTGTGTCGCCAGTTTTCAAATACGCCCTTGAAGGAAACTGGAAGGAGGGAAATGTCGTTCGCGCTGGACGTGTGGTTGAGATCACAGCGGACGGTTGGGATCTTGAGGCACTTCTGATGCTACTGAAGATCTGTCACTGCCAGCACCATCAGATTCCTCGAACTATTAGCCTCGAGTTACTTGCGAAGATCCTCGTTTTGGCGGACTGCTATCAATGCTTTGATACACTACGGTACTTTACGGATACTTGGATTGGTGATCTGGAGAAGACGACCTTTCCTGAACAGTACTCGCGAGATGTGCTGCTGGGGGTGTGGATATCATGGACTTTAAAGGTACCTACACTTTTCAAACAGGCAACAGTAGTCGCTGTATGGCATGCCAAGCACAAGATCACTTCAATTGGATTGCCAATCTCCCAGAAGGTTATCGGTAGGAGATCTTCTTTACTTCTCATTTTATGGATATTTCACTCACAGGTCTTGTAGATCACATTAACAGAGAAAGAAGAAAGCTCATTGGAGAGATTTTTTCCAGGTTGGACAAACTTGAAGGTGATCTCATCGATGCTCCAAGGAGCTATTCTTTTGAGTGCAGGTCGATTATGCTTGGTAATTTCATCATCCAGAGGCACTCGAAGGGTTTGCGTACACCACCGGATATCTCAGAACCTTTCGATGGTCTTGGGGCAGACGAAATAATAGAAAAGATTGACGGAATCAACACTTCAAAGCGGCATTTAAACCCAGGATATCATACGACTTGTCAATGTAATTCAGGTACGGTCCCTTGGCTAAATGTCAAATGGACAAACCTGTTTGGGGGCCTTGACCTAGGAACGCTGCTCTGAAGGTTTTTACATAATCGACTGGACGTCGATATGAACCTGACAATGCTTCAGCTGAGGTCCTGTACTTGAAATGGGTTCTCTCTTTTTTCTCTTCTTTTTGTGGCTATTGGCACGCTGTCTAGGATGGAATATGCACTGTGTTTTAGGAAACTGTGGCTAGTCTCTTGGGCCAGACTCACACTGCAAACATTATATGACAGGAATTGGTGCCCTAATATGCGGTTTAATCGCGTAGTACAAAGTAACCATAGCAAAACGGCAGAAGCAATATATACTACGCGTGTCAATTCTAAGGCTGCAACTTGCAAGCCTTTAAGGTGAAAAAATTCTATACAATCACGAGATGAACGGCACATGACATTTTCGTCCACTAGACTCGCTCAACTTCCACCATGGACTTCCATGCCCATGCCAGCCCTCCCATCTTTGGCACTCCGAAAATCTGATAAGCTGCATCCTACTTGATTCGAAATTGGATATCTGCTAACTTACCCCACAACTGAATCAACAAAAATACGTTTATCACGTTCCAACCGCGCACATTCTCACAATTTTGTACACGCTGCGTTTTCGTCAACGGATCTCATTTGCTCTCGAGCCCACTCCATGATTAAGCACACAATGGTTTCGATCTCGTTTTTGGTATTGTCAGCGTGAACGATAATCCGAATTCGATTCTTGTCCTTGGCTACTAAAGGAAAGTTCACTGGATTCACCCAATATTTGGCTCGGTGTAAGATCTGTGCCAATTGTCTCGCCTTTCCGGGCTGCATCACAAGTGCGACTACGGGGGACAGGAAAGGGTCCAATCGCCAGGTCTTCTCAGCTGGAAGACTGAAAATTCCTCCTTGTTTTGCATCGGCCCACCAAGAGCTTGTCGTCAGTATCTGGTAGAAGTGCTGCAAATTTTGTTGCAGTCGGCATCGGCGCTATTTACTGAAGTTACCACCGGTGAGGGCCTGTATAGATGGTTGAACGAACCTTTTCTCCTTCCCCACTGACGAGTAAATTATAGCCGGCCCTGACAGCTGCCACGGTAAGAAAGCTAGGAGCTGTACTGAAAATGATACCCCTGGCATAATTGAGGAGTGCGGATTTGATTGTCTCATTGGTCAATAATACCGCTGTTCGCCTTTTTTAGACAATTGGAATGCTGAGATGATCCGGTTCTTACCTCCCGTCGAGCCTAGTGCTTTACCGCAAGTCTGCAGCCGGATGGCAAACTCATGTTCCAAACCATAATGGCAGATGAACCCCGAGCCATTTGGTCCTACAATTCCGTTGGAGTGGGCCTCATCGATTGCCAGCACATAATTACCGCACGGAAGTGCGTCATGGACAGCATTGACTATTTCACGAACTGGGACCATGTCACCATCAACGCTGTAGAAAGACTCCAATGATATAAAGACTACCTGGGTCCCCAGAGAGATGGCAGGATTGTGCTCTTGGATGTCTTTCAGGCAGTCTTGAAGAGACACGCAATCATTGTGCTTGAATGCGACGGCCGTAGCTCTCCCACGTCTCATACCGTCATGAATGCTTGCGTGCACGTACTCATCGTATACGACATAGTCACCAGGCTGCGGGATTGTGGACCAAATTGCTATGTTAGCATCATATCCGGAGCCGAAGAACATGGCGGACTCGGCACCGTGAAACTGAGCCAAGTCTCGCTCAATATCTTCTAGATATGGCTTGGTACCACCTAGGATACGTGAAGACGTGCTTCCAATAGTGAAATCGGGATGTTTCTCAAGCTCTTGCAAGAACGCTTCAGATAGAACACCGGAGGATGACAGGGAGAGGCTGTCGTTAGAGCCAAAGTCTGTCATTCCAGCCAAAGTAGCCGCAGAGGAAGGATCGATGAGTCGACCTTCTTCGCGGCGATTATCCAGTGCAGCTTGAAGCTTATGGCACAGAAGATCAAGTCCGGCGGCCATATCGCTAATGGTTGATAAATGCCGATTTTGCATGTCCAGTGCCTTGCAGTCTGCCTACCTTTATAGCTCACTCAACTATGCCGAAAACCGCGTTGCAACAAGCCCACTTGGCTTCAATAACACCGTGTGTGCCTTCTATGCCACGTTCCGGACTGCCCCATTGTAAAGATTTCAACATAAATACTTTCTGCGGGATTTATCTTGTCGAGCTTCCAATCAACTCCGGTGTTAGGGTTACCCAATCATGTCGGTGACGTGTAAGTTCTATCCAACTAGTATTGCAACATCCTCCTCCGGTTTTCCATGCTTACGGGCCCTCTCTGTATAGCTTAAATTGAACCTGACCAGCATATCACAAGATCGTAATCGCTGATATTATGAGATACGAATAAAGTCTAAATGTCGGCTGCTCAAGTGGCGAACTAGCGAGTGTAGAGAGAAGTGCTCTCTATCTGTTTTGAAAATTCTACCAAGTTCCAACGTTCTGCATACATCATCCGGTATGCCTTGATTTGAACCGCTCCGGCCTTGGTACTTCTGGACAAAGCCTTTACATCAAGAGAGTCACAAGACTATCTTTGAATATGATCACTTCAGCAAGTAGCCTGTCTTGCCCGTTTCAAGCCGAACATTAATGTCGCTACTAGATCTAAAAACCCTAGAACGCTATGTCCTGTGGAACGATTGCGCAGAATACACACAGAAGCTCATTATTCTCGACGGCAACCTATCTGACAGCACACTTGGCCTGGCAACAGAGCGCTCTTAACTGGTTAGCCATCGATCATTTTCCATGTCGGAGCTAAGGTAAACTTCTGTGCAGCGTACCACGAACACCATGCCTCCAATGTGATCGGCACACGTAACGCACTCCGTCTGGACGCTACAGGTCGTCGGAAGACCTTCCATTACTTTTTTGGACAACAGAAACTATGATACGTCGCGTGCATCCAACTGACATTTCCCAAACTCGATCACAGACTAGTATACGTGACAATCAGCTACGTAGGTTCAGCCGCAATGCACAATGCTTTATCGAATGAAAACCTGGGACGGACTTATAACCTCTTATCTCCAGGTCAGTCGAATTCACTTACAGTGTTGGGTACCTGTCGTGTGATCAACGAGGCCAGTTATATGGTAGAAATGATCGATTACAACGAGTGGGTTGAACAAGTTTTCGCCAAGCAACGACCAGATGGCCCCCTGACGTCTCTGCTGCCGATGTTTCGGAGAGGGTGTTGGGACGGTTGACCCGCTGGGAGGTCGGCCAGTATTCTCCGTATTATCTCTTTGATAATACAATTGAGGCATTGAAAAATCGGTCTGATATTCAGTATCAGCGGTTGGATCCTATGGTGCTGAAAACCCCATCTCCTGTTAGAGCCGCAAAGCATTCTATAAGGTGTAGAGAGTTTGCCTTGCTGCACCCTTTATTTCTTTGGTCTATGCAGTTTAGCTACTGCAACCTGGTTGGATAAGCAAAGCATAAAGAACCCCAAAACCAGAAGGTACTGTACCTCATACACCGTTCCATGTATTTATATTCGAGAGTTATAGATCCAGTTGGGTTAGAAACTCAAGCCCATTCCAAAGAGCTCACTCCAATCCAAGTCCGAGGGCAGGTTTATGTCCGGAAGATCAAGTTCCGGCATATCAAGTGCTAGCCAATCTGCATTCCGAGGGGCAGGATCTTTATCTTCTCGGCTGAGTTTTTCTCTAGCGCGAAGAGCTGCAGTGAAGGGCACGTTCGCGCCCATTCGCAATCTGACGAGTAAGAATTGCTCTGTTTTCTCCTCAGGATTCAACGTCTCAGTATATCTGTCCAGTTCGTCTAGGAGCAAACAGGCGCGAGACATGAAGTCTCCGGTCTTAGTCGAAAGCCCCTGGAGTAGTTCTCTTCCCTGGGCCATTGTCTTATCAAGCATATGCTTTTCAACTAACTCTGAGTGACGAGATCCTTTCAGAAGCAGGAGCAAGCAAACGGCATTCAAGACAATCTTCTGGAGACGGACCGGGGCGTACGATAACAGGTATCCCATAGATGAAGCTGTCTGGATGACGGTCGTCGCCGCGGCATATGCGCATAGCAACCAGTGAGATGGGGGGTCTAAACGAACGGTATTGTTTGGCGTCACATTGTCTGTTGTAAGTGCAAGGGTGTACAACATGATCTGAGTTCCACGGAATATAATATGATCGGCTGGCGACCATGTGTTAGATAAGTGGCATTCCAATGTATCTACTTCCGTTTCGAAGTTGTGAACGAATGGCGAAGGCACGTCCATCAAACCTGTATTGGATGATGTACAGTCCCCAAGAGTCGAGCCAATGATTAGGGCTTGACGAGCGATGTGTAGCTGGGAGTATAGAGTATCAGGAAGCCAGGGCGGCTTTGAAGCCAGAATTCGCAGAAGGCCTCGATCCAGCCGGATAGTAGCCGGGAGACCAAGTTGGGCACTGATGCTGATCGATGGTGAGGTTTCTTTCCAAATAGCGAGGGCAGTGTTTACTAACCTTATATTTGCGATGAAGCAGGCCATCCACGTCATCTGCTGGATCTTTTCCCTTTCCTCGTCGGAGGATAGATTGTTCTCGAAATCTTTCTCGTAGCCTGGTCTGTGCAGCCCCAGCCGTAGACCCAGGTGCGTAGCTTGCGCGACAAAGGCATGGCATGGATCTTCGTTTCTCTTGAATGGAAGTGGCCAATAGCAAAGGAGTAAGATGGCTTGTAAGGACAGGATGGATCCATTTGCTGGCCAGATGGAATCTGAGACCATCGTCTTCACCACATCACATAGTGTAGAGTAAAGCTCACGGTGGGCTGGATTTCTCCTCGATGCAATGACTAGGACTGTGGCGAACAGAAGATTAGATGAGGAAGAGTATGTAAGAAATATCGATTGTCCAGGCAATATTGGACAGAAGGGGTGATATCTCGTATAATACCTGTCGCAATGAATCAACTGGTCTAGCACTTGGCAACGATAATGCAAGGCTTACTCATGCAGAAGATCTTGGATCAGACTTGCTGGCAGCTTAACGCCACCAATTATCCTATCACTCGGTAATACGTCGATTTCTTGAGGATCCGTCATGGAAGACGACTCGATAGATGAAAGATTCAGGCCATTCCGGTCCGCATGCGAAACCGGGACCGTTGCAGCAAAATGGTTATCGGCGATTTGGTCCTGTTGGCTCCCTGGTCTTAGATGTCTCTGTGCCTGTTGTAATTCTCTTTTCACTGCTTCAAGTTGTCTTTTGGCCCAGTTAGATTGCTTAGAATGGAATAGATGGATTGATCACGCATAGACGCACTCCCTCTTCTTTTGCCGCTTAAAGGACGCATCCACGGAACAGGGTTTGTCCATCTTGAGGCATCTTGAACAAGACTCGGATGATTGCTTGTTCCGATCACAAGCCAGCTATTCAGGGTATTAGTTAGAAGACATTGTCTACGTACTAGTAGTACGATGTTGGGTTTAAAGCACTTTCAGGGACTGACTTTCATCTGTCGGCAGTACACGCATGCCACATGGTTTCTTTTTCGACCCCTCATTCTAGTAGAGGACGATTCTTTGAATGACAGTTGTAGGATGAACGGGGGTTAATCTTCAAGTCCAGGAAGTAGATTCAAATGGTAGATGCAGTCTAACCATTTGCAGGGTGTGGCGCCGAAACGAGAAAGTGTGGCAGTGCCATGTTCATGTGCCATAAATTGGTTCCTTCGTAAATGTACTCCGTAACTCCGTACTCTTTGTCTAAAAACACTCTACTACTACTACTTACTACCTGTCCGCCAAATTCACTACAGGTCTAGTTACAATTTCCAGTCTAACACGAACTCCGTCCGCAGGTGCTGCACCAACTCCTCTCTTGGTCAATTCTTCTTCCCGCTCTGGATCCTCCAACTTCATCCGGAATCTACCCACCAGCACTGCCACCAAACAGGCCAATTCAGCCCGCGCAAAAGAGGCGCCAACACAACTACGGGGCCCCTGCAAGAATGTGAGAACCCCATGATGGCTCCGTACCCCCCCAGAATTCGCCTGTCGGTCACGTATCCAGCGTTCGGGGTTGAAGACGCCTGCATCGGGTCCCCAGAGCTCCTGGTCGACATTGGTTACAGCTGGTGAAATGGTGAAACGAGTACCTTTGGGAATCTGGTGGCCTGCCACAGTAGTATCATGCAATGCTTCGCGAATAGTGGAGGGAATTGAAGGATAAAACCGAAGGGTTTCACTGCACACTGCATGCAGGTAGGGGAGATTGTCAATATCCGCTGCAGACGCTGTCGGCTTAGAATCTGTGATGGATCCCAGGTGAGTCTTTATCTCCTCGCGGAGGCGCTCCTGAATCCCCGGGTGCTTGCACAATGCATACACTGCCCACTGGAGAGCATGAGAGGTCGTTCCATGCCCAGCCGCCAAGAATGTCATCATTTGGTCGGCTAGTTCATCGTCCGTAAATACAGCGCTTCTCAAAGCGACCGCCGCTATATTTGTTTCACTTTCGGTTGATAATTGAAGGTCATGCTTGGCTCTCCTCGCTTTGACAATCTCGCCACAGAAGTTTCGGATGTGGCGAGATGCATATCTGACCTGTCTCATTCGCCGAGTGGGCAAATGCAGCATGATTCTACTAGCGTGTGTTGAGAATAATGATAGAAAGCCCTCCATCAATGACTCCACCCAAGATGGCTCTTGCCGCATCTGTTGATACTGCCGACTCAGGGCGTTGTTGGGATTCCGCAGCGAGCCAAAATCATAGCCCAGCCCAGCGAGGCCAATAATGTCCAGTGTTGTGCGAGTAGCCCATTCCCTTACTTCAATAACGTCCGAATTGGTAAACTTGTTAGCTCTCACCTTATTCAATTCCTTCTCGAGACAGTCTGCCAACTCGACTGCCTTGGTCCAGAAAACAGGGTAGAGATCATTGATATGCCGAAAGGAAAAAGCAGGCATAATACTTTTCCGTTGTATCTGTTCTCCCAGGACTCAGTACTAATTAATTGTGAAGCTGGAAGTGAAAGGATTTCGTCTGAATCAATATAACGCACCCTATGGGTTTCTCCTTCGGCCAGTAGTAGCCCATTTCCCGTTATATAAGACAACCGCTGTCTCACAGCGTCCGGTTTTGCAAAGTGAGCAGCCTTCAAAACAAGGATATCATTGAGCGCCTCCACGCTGGTAACCAACACCGTCTCGCCATTTCCCGGAAGGTAATATCGAATGAGGCCATTGTTTAAGATCGTTGCTTTCCAGGATCGTAGACATGCAATCTGCGATGTCCCCGGAGGCAGATTATAGCTTCCCTTAATCCAGGAATGTTTCGACGGAGTAGGAAGTCTACGTAAGGGTGACAAGAATGAAGGATAGAAGATTGTCCGGTGCAGAATGCAAAGGAATAGTAAGGTAAGAGTAGCAAGAGCAATGCGATTCGTCAGAGAATCAATCATGGTATGTGGAATATATCCAAATACTGTTACGGAGTACAGGAAATCAAATGCGATGGATGTCCATCAACTGCTTGTTGGTCAGTGACTTTTATATTCTAGTTTCGTTCTGCCGACAAAGCGACATCGCTTTCTATACCGAGTTCGGTTTCTGCCGAAGGGGTCTCGGGGAAATCGACTTCCTCCATTATTTTGATTCGCAGTACGGAGTACGGAATCTTTGGCTTAGAATATATAAAAATTGTCGGAATACACTACTAAGTGCATGATGCATCTCCTTTTTCTTTTTTTTTCAGGCCAATTTAATAAGCCAGCTACGTTGACCGTCAACCACTTCAAAGGTCGCCCTAATTTTACTAGATTATAGACGGCGAGGTTGAAATTCAGAGATCCACCAAGTATTAATGCTACGACATGTGGCCTCGAGTATTTTGAATAGTGCTCGAGTTAGGCATATCGTGCTGCATGGTAGTATGCATTGGATTATGGTACCCTCCATCATAATAAAAATATGCGTTATGGGTGGCGATCAATCTCTACGACCGACCATTCCGAATATGTGGCATTCACACTAAGACATGCACACTGGGGAAGAAATAAGTGGACAGATGAAGAGATCTACAGACTCATTTTCCCCCTCGTTTCATACGGAACAAGCAACACCAGGAGCCCAGCGGCTAAGAACAACACCCCACTTACATACACCGGGCTTGTTGTCTGTACGCTGGCAAAAATGGCGATAATGGGGGCCAGTATGCCTCCCACGCGATTCGCAGCGCTGACCAATGCATTTCCAGTTCCGCGGTCTTTGGTTTCGAACATCTCCGGTGTGTATGCGTATAGCACCGCGTACAGCAAACTGCTTGTAAAGCTGTAGGCACAGTTCCAGCCGAGAAGGGCGGCGGAGGTGGATGCCGTCGTCGATGCGAGGAGGAACGCCCCTGTTGCGATGGCAGCGAATGAGAGGGTGCCCTTCCGGCCGAGTCGGGGGAGTTCGACCATGGCGCCTCCGACAAGACTGCCCGGTATGCCGAGAGTGGCAATAATGAGAGAGTTGCGGTATGTGATGTAGGTGGAACCATCGCCGAATTGAACGCCACGGGTTTGTTGGAGGTATGGCAGGAAGGCGTTATAGAGGGGGAAGCCGAGGCCAATAAGGGTCCAGATGAAGATCATCAGGCCAGTGGACCAGGCACGCTTCGGGGTGTTGAAGAGCGCTTGGACATGGGAAAAATTGAGGGGCTCCATCAGCATGCGCATCTGATCCGACGTGCTAAGGCCCTGTCGGGGGGGTTGGTTTTCATCCTCAAGGCTCATCAGTTCATCCAGATGGTCTGACACGAGGTCAGACATTTTCCCGTTGCGGCGGGCCACCTCGTGAACAACAGTCACAGCCTCCTCATTGCGGCCCTTGCCCATGAGGTACTTGGGGGACTCATAGAGGGTGAAGAACAGACAGCGGACGATGCACATGAGAAGAGCCAGCCCGCCCATCGTGACCAGGAAATACCGCCAACCCATATTGTTGTCCTTCGTGCAGGTTTTCACCGATGAGCAGGTCAAATTACCCAACAGCGGCCATGCGATGAGATTCGCCAAGAGCTGTGCCAGCGCCCAGTTAACCGACAAGACCGTCAGCAAGTACTGATGCGATCCGGGGAGGAACTCGAGAAAAATGGCAGAATCCACCGGTAAGTTTCCCCCAACGCCGACCGACCACAAGGCTGCGAAGACAGCGACCGCGGCGAATGTAGGCGAACCAGCCGCTGCCAACCCAAAAACGGCGGTGATGCCGATCGTGAGATTGAAGGCCCATCGGCGCCCAAAGAGATCACAGCTGAATCCCCAGAATAGAGCACCAACCAGCAGTCCAATATTCTGGGCGAGAGTCAACAACGGTGGTTGCGCAACGTTGAACTCATACGATACGGGAACGAGAATCAATGAGGTGACAATCGGCCATAAGTTATCACTAGCCCAGCCGAACCCGATGACGGCGAACAGCTGCCATTGATAACGGCCCATACCGATATCTTGGATAGCCCGATTCAGCACATCAGTGTTGGTTCGATAGGCAGACGGTGCGACACCATTGTGCGACCCTGGGCGAAGCGGAGAGAGAGGATCAGGTTCGTTGGTTTTGGGTGTTGTGTCCATGGTGGAGAGGGGTGTATATTCTATCATCATGTACTAGTACTCGTGAGCAATTTCAGATGAACATATAAACGCCCTGGAATTATTAGCACATCAATGATGAAATCAGCCACATCGATGGTATCATCCAAGGTTTGTTTTTTTTTAAGGGTCCGGAATTAATCATCATTATACTCAAGATGGTAAAGATCGGACGAACAAAGAGAAAAAAGAACCAAAAGGGAAAGAGATGGATGAGCTCCACATAATGAAGATATATATACAGACCGGGAAATTGTACATACTATCACGGAGCTATCAGTTACTGTAACTAATAGCGATACATTTATCAGATAGACTATACTCCGTAGTATAAGTAGTAGTACTCCGTCGTAATCGTTGTTTAAGTGTCACCCCACTGATGATCTCCACTAATGACCAGCCAAGGCGGTGTAGGGTGTGGCTCCGGGGAAGAACGAAGTGGGAATAGTGGGGATCGGGATGGAAGCGGCCGTTCCGAACGCAGCCTTCAAATCATTGGCCATGTGACCGGCATTGTATCCTGCTGGGGCGGTGGTCGCCGTGATAACACTGCTATAAGTAGACGTTCCATCACCCTTCTGCAAACAGAACCCAGTTCCAAACCCATTCACACAGCTATAGCTCTGTTTACTACCTGACTCGGTCCACATCGCGAAGTCTTCAATGGTGAGATCGGTGCAAGGTGCTTTGGCAGCACACAACACCTTAATTGGCCCTCTCTGCGCACCATTTGCCTCGGTGCCTTTCCAATTACGCACAACGATGTTTTGCAGTCGCACACCGTCTCCGTCTACCCGGCTCATACTGCCCCATTGACCGTCAATGTCAAGAGAGTAAGCATTGCCGTGGCCTGGTTGATTTCAAGATGATTAGTGTGTGCCGCTGCTACTAATTTGAAGATCAGCTTACCGATAAAATTCTCCAACACCACGTTTGACACGGTTCCACTACCACCATTACTCTTGATCATGTACATCTGGTTGGAATTCCAGGTGTAGATGTTGCGATACACCACGTTGCGGATGTCGGTGTTCGCTCCCAGCGATCCCATCGCACAACCTCCACTCCAATTACAGTAGATGTTCTCGACCAGGATGTTCTTCGCGGGGCTCTATAATCCATTCAGTCAGCGATATCGACCCTTCAATACCTACGAAAGTGAAACCAACCTTGACCGTGACACACTCATCCTTGTTCGTCACCTCAACCTATACCCATCGATATCGTTAGTCACCATCTCAACCAAGGAAAAATGGAATGCATGAAAAGTGAGAAACAGAAAGAAGAGAGAGAAACCCCCTACATCATGAACCCAAACATTCTCACTCCACACATCAATGCCATCCAACCCGCCAGAATCTCCACCCCGAATCGCCATATTATAGAGCTCCGCATTCTTACACGTATCCAATGAAAGATGGAATGCCGGCGCATCAACAAGCGCAATGTCATGCACCGAGAAATCTGTCACATCGTAAAACCGTAATAACCGGGGTCCCTTGAGGTTCCCGCTCTTATGGAACTCATACCCCAACCCCTGGATTGCGCCCTTGGACGTACTACTGAAGAACTCAAAGTCCGACGAGTGCTGGATCATGAACATGTTGCCGCCGCTGGTACCACTGCGGTAGATGATGCCATCCAACCGGATCGCGCTGGCTTTCCCGCCAGACAGCGTCACCCAAGTAGACATGGCGTAGTCGCCGGCGGGAATGTAGACTACTCCACCGGCAGCGCAGTCCTTCCATGCTTTCTCGATGGCGGGGCCGATGTCGGTTTTTTTGTCGGCTACAGCGCCATAGTTCTGGACGTTGCAGGTTTTGGTACTTGCCTTGGAGCTGGAGGAAGTTTGGGGGCCGACGTGACCCGAGAGTTGAGCGTTGACCAGCAACGGAGAAAGAAGGGCGAGAGAGAGGAATGACAGGCAGCGCATTGTGCTGTTTTTTTTGCAACGGGGGGTCAAAGACTCGAGATTTCGAGGGACTGGAGGAGTCTCGTCTACACGATCCAGGTCATGTCCAATTTAAATACTCATTTCTATCTTTTCCGTCCGGGTTTAGCATAACCCTGCAGAATTACTGGCGTCCGTCCGACATTTAGAACGTAGAACACTTATCTAACCGAAACAGGAGGCTGTCCTCCAACTTAACACTTTATCCATGTCAAGAAGGACGAGGTGGAAGCTTGCACTGCCGATGTTGATGCCGTTGGTGGATAAATCGAGAGTGGCTGTTCTTAGGGCATTTGGGGGCCGATGATCCATGTCGGAGTTGACGTGCACGGAGAAGTTCGCTGTGTCAGAAGAGCCGATCTTTGCTAAAGTAGTAGCATCTCATTATCGACATGATCCATAAACGGAGCAGTCAATAATCTGTCCAGTGCCTACCCCGGTGAAATCTGGACGTACATGGCTCTAGATTGACTAATGGTTTCATCAACGTCGTCTAAGCGAGATTAAGCTACTGCCAATAATCTCCGTTAAATCCTCCACAGAGTGTCTGAAGAAATGATATTCTATACTCAGTACGGACCTAGAGAACGGGGCTCGAATTTTGAAAGCATCCAATCACGGTAAATTGATCTGTAGCAAGACCACTGCAAGCTACGTCGTAACCTTTTCTCGGACTCCAGAACATACCTCATTAAGACCCAAATCCCTCTGAAGCTCCACCATGTCAACCCTTCAAATGTCTGCTTTAAAGCGCAGTGATTCTCTCCAATGGCTGCAATGGAATAACAGACTAATCGATCGTGAATTCCACCCGAGATGGAAGATGAAAATGCTCGAGGGTTGTGAGCCGCGCGATATCAGAAGTTATTGAAATGAGAAAGGTAATCTAGTAATAACATGACAAAACTTATTCGAACCGCAGCTTCAAGTTGTCATTCTATTCGGATGGTCTTTCAAGTTCCAGGATCTCATGGAGGAGCTCCCGGCCCTTATTGAAATAGATCAGGCTTCAAGTCTGTAACTTTGGTTTTCTAGCTTAGTATAGTGTCTCTAGAGGATGAGAGGAGATTCTCAGTATTATAATTGGAATTCGACGGAATCCATGGGTTTCTATACTAAAATTCTTCCTTTTTTGCCTCCACCGAAAGCGTCGCCGATACTGTCGGCCGAGTTAAATTATCGTGTAGAAATTCAAGAGTGAATTGCAAAATTTCTAATGACTCACAGTTAATCGGCAAGAATAAAAACAGTGAACAAAATCTGGTTGCAAGGCATTATACATGAGGATGTGACAGGCACTGTAGATCCAACATTAATGGTCTTGGAAGTGGCTCGAACACATATCAAGTTATGGCCTGTCCAAACAAAAGCTCAGAACAATTCCAGCTCACCAAACATGACATGGGCTGGAGGAGAGTTGTTCGCAATTTCACCCCTTCGTAAGCTTCGAAGACTCAATGCAGGAAGAACATTCTTGGTAACCTTTAGGAAACAGATGGTTCTCTGTTACGATGGGCACAGGGATTGTGTCAATCTTACTGAACACACTGCCCTATCATGCCGAATGGCTCTACTGGATCTCGGTGGTCATCTTCGCCCTCAATGTGCTTCTCTTTGCTATAGGATGCATCATCACCATTCTCCGTTATACCTTGTATCCCGAGATTTTCACCGTGATGATTACCCATCCGGTGCAGTCGATGTTTCTTGGAACATTTCCAATGGGCTTCGCGACGATTGTCAACATGTTCTGCTTTGTCTGCGTCCCCGCCTGGGGCGAATGGGCCCAGAACTTTGTCTGGGGGATGTGGATATTGGATGCCATCCTTTCGGTCATCACGGCTCTTTCGCTGCCATTTTTATTGTACGTTGCATGCGCTTCTCGAGATTGTCGGTTGAGGCTGATTTCAATCATATCAGGATGGCTCATGGAGGTGAAACGCAACTCTCATCCATGACCGCCGTTTGGCTCCTCCCCATCGTCAGCTGCGTTGTGGCTGGATCTTCCGGGGGTATCGTGGCGGATGTTCTCTCCAATGCACAGCATGCCCTCTGGACCGTGATCATTTCTTACATCTTGTGGGGGATCGGACTCCCGCTGGCGATGATGGTTATGGTGATCTACCTGCAACGACTGACCCTGCACAAAATCCCACCCAAGGCAGTGATAGTCAGCGTTTTCTTGCCTCTGGGTCCATTGAGCCAAGGCGGTTTTGGGTATGTGTTTTTCTTTTCTTTTCTTTTCGTTTCCCCTCCACTAGATGAACTCAGGTTTAACATCGGTAGGATCCTGAAACTGGGTAAAGCTGCACAGTCAATCTTCCCTCAGACGCAGACACTCCATCCGTCATCTGGCGAAATTTTCTACGCGGTGGGATTTCTGACTGCGCTGATCCTCTGGTCATTCGCACTCGTCTGGCTCTTTTTCGCGTTGGTCTCCATTGTCCGATGCAAAAGCTTTCCGTTCAATATCGGATGGTGGGGATTCACCTTTCCGCTCGGTGTGTTCGCCACCTGCACCTGTGAAATGGGCAAGGAGTTATCGTCGGAGTTCTTCAGGGTTCTTGGGACGGTAGGCTCTCTTTCGCAGTCTCGATCTATGTAATATCATGGTATTAACGTCTGGTAGATTATCTCACTTTGTGTGGTTGTGTTGTGGGTTGTTGTCAGTGTGGGGACACTCAAGGGTGTGGTTTCTGGACACTTGTTCTTCGCGCCGTGTTTAGCAAGTTTGAAGACTCGGACCAAAGAGGACAACTTGAAAGATGTAACCAAGGCTGCGTAAACACCTAGTACTAAGTGTATGATATATTAATGTGGGTTCAAGGGGGTTTTGGTTTGGTTTTGTTTTTTATTATTATTTCCTTTTCATTTATTTTTTCCCCTCCCCATCGAAGGTCACCCCGATCGGTGGGGTGTATGTACATACATACATGTTGTGTGTATTCTCAAAGTGGTGTACAATACTGTAGGTACCTGAGTAAAAAATGTATATCAAATTAATTATTCATCCGATAAAAAGATGAAAGAAAAATTAAATGAATTAAATTAAACTACTGGGGAAGATAAGATTGGGTTCATTATTGTTACATTTCTCGCTGTAAGTTTTTATTTCTTGATTTTTATTTGATTTGATTTTATTTTGATTTTGATTTTTTGATTTTTCCTTTTTTTTTTTTTTTTT
>ML739263.1:5972-35872 GCA_009193565.1 Aspergillus coremiiformis | reverse complement strand
AAGACAGGAAAGGGAAAATGTCTGCAACCGGTACGGTCAGCAAAGGGATAATTCCGCTTATCATCAACAATGAATCGGTCGTGACAGAGACAGTCTTCGATGTGCATAACCCAGCAACGGGTGAAGTGGTTGACCGCTGCACCAGTGCGTCCGTCGACAATGCCAACCGTGCGGTGGCGGCTGCAAAGGCAGCTTTCCCCGCGTGGAGCAAGACAAAGCCGTACGACCGTAGAGATATATTAATGAGAGCTGCGGATATTATGCTATCGCGAAGAGAGGAGTTGATCAAGTATCAAATGGAGGAGACTGGCGCGGGTAGACTGTTTGTGGAGAAGACGTTCGAAATGGGTGCGGGATTCATCAAGGACTTCGCAGCACGGATTCCGTCCATCGAGGGCTCAGTACCCTCTGTCTCCGAAGATGGAGAATGCGCGATGGTCTTGAAAGAACCTTATGGAGTGGTCTTGGGAATTGCACCCTGGTATGAACCTTCGGATCTTGTAGCAGTACATGGCCAGTCAGTACAGAGCTGAGCTCAGTCGAGACTAACCATTTGCACCAAGGAATGCTCCCTATATACTCGGCACTCGCGCAGTCGCTCTTCCTCTTGCCGTAGGCAATACGGCAGTTTTAAAGGGCTCCGAATTATCGCCCAAGTGCTTCTGGGCGATTGGTGATATCTTCCGTGAAGCTGGTCTTCCGGCAGGGTGCCTCAATGTCGTCTACCACCGACCTTCTGACGCGGCACCAGTTACGACGGCGCTGATTGCCCATCCGGCTGTCCGCAAAATCAGCTTCACCGGCAGCACCCGGGTTGGATCCATCGTCGCTTCGACCGCTGGTAAATATGTAAAACCTGTGGTCCTCGAATTGGGGGGTAAGGCGTCGGCGATTGTATTAGACGACGCAAATCTGGAGAGAGCCGCCATGTGCTGTAGCCTTGGGGCATTTATGCATGTAAGTGCACTTTCGGATGGCAGTCTTTCGGGTCGCTGACACGATATCCAGTCCGGCCAAGTCTGTATGTCCACTGAGCGCATCATAGTGCAGAGCTCCATTGCCGACAAGTTCCGCCACACACTGGCTGATGTGTCAGAAAAAGTTTTCGGGAAGCATGCACCAGCACCAGTGCTGGTGACATCTGCTGCAGTCAAGAAAAACAAGGATTTGGTGTCCGATGCGCTTTCGAAGGGTGCCAACATTCTGTTTGGAGATATCAATGCCTCAGCAACAACCTGCAATAGCCTGCGACCTGTGATTGTGGGTAATGTCACCAAGGAAATGGATATCTATGACATAGAATCATTCGGCCCCACCGTTTCCCTCATGGTGGTCGACACTGAAGAGGACGCGGTGACGCTGGCCAACGATACCCAGTACGGCCTCACATCTGCTGTTTTCACGGACAATCTCTTCCGAGGACTACGGGTAGCCAAGCAGATTGAGTCGGGGTACGTCCTCCCCGCAAATTTTCCTGTCACCGCACTTACTGATGCACTGTAGGGCTGTCCATATCAACTCTCTAACCGTCCACGACGAGCCGGTCCTGCCACACGGTGGATGGAAAAGTAGCGGGTACGGTCGGTTCGGAGGACCCGCCGCCTACGACGAGTGGTTGCAAACCAAGACGGCTACCTGGGTGCAGTAGAGGGTAGTCTAGATACCTCGAAGACCTGAATATGATTCCCCCAAAGGTATGTACGTACCGCCGACGTCCGTGGTATATAATTAGACATCCATACGGAACCGTTCCTTCACCCTATAAGATATTCCCCCACCAAGAACCAAATTTCAATAGTTCTGCTTCTGTCTCGGCATATCTACTTCGTCGACCATATGAGAAGGAGGACGCACCAACCAGCGCGGGTGTCAACTGAAGAGGGAACTGGGAAGCGACGTCTGTAACGTTGCATGGTACGCCCGGAAAGCACAATGCCCATAGTTCAGTGCCTTCGGATATCCAGCGAGGTTTGACCGCTAGTCTACTTCCAAGGGGAAAAGGCTCAAGGGCCCTTTTCTGTATTAGGTCGTGCACGAGACATGATCGTTAGATAGTCGATCAAATTTTCCAACCCGACTTCCCATTCAAGCTAAAGATAGACAACTGGAAGGCAGTGCAAAAGGCAGGCATTGGACGAGTCCAATCTCGCCGAGCGAAGTCTTGGCCGTCGTACAACCTCTTCATGGTAAATTTAGTCCAGGCGAGCTGCGGCGGTCTCCACCTCGGTTGAACCATGGGTTAGGCAGAACTAGGCAGCATGACTCTCAGCAATCAGCGTCCAAGACACCTGCACTGAGTGCACTAGTTTCCGACGCCACTGCAGTCTTATGGCACATGGCCAGTGATACTGTCGCATTCGGTGCAACCCTAACGGACCCATGGACCTCTTTCAAGTTCCATCCTTCAGGATTGGACTGTGAAGGAGTCTGGATTGCGGTGAATTCCCATCGGAGATTTTTCCTGCCAGTCACGTCGCCTTTGGTTTGCTTGGGTCCTTGGTTGGCCGTCGAGCCATTTGGGTAATTTCCTCTAGTGCAGCGCAATTAAACTCGCAATCAAAAGATCGAAGATTTTAGTGGTAGAAAAAGCCCGCGGCCGGCTCCACCTACCAGGTCAGGGACTTGAAATTCAGGAACAAGAAATGAGCGACAAAACCTAACGAATATCGTCCTTTGAGCAGAGAACACGGGATGCCTTTATCTTCAAGTTGTGATCTTTCCCTTTGTGGGGATCTGTTATGATTATCAGGATCGGCTGTCTCAAAAACACGTTGATAGGATGAGCGTGTCGAGTTAATTGATCCGTCCGATCCGCGGTGGGTTTGATGAATTAAGTATTACTCTTTGTAGTATTATTGTGCACGCACCGCGGGTGGGGGAAGAGTAACCATGATAAATGCACCGTATCGCAAAGTGGGCACGAGATGCACTCCAATAATTAAAATTAAAAATTTTTTCTTTTTTTCCCTGGTATCTCAGGAAGTGTATCAGCCTTGTGGCGTACTTCTCATCTCGTCGGGTAAATTGAAGGGGAAAGACCAGAGAAAGTTCATGCAGGAAGTTAAACAAGAACCGACGACCAACTTATAAGATTAGGATCCAAATAGGATGAACAGACGATGGGAGAAGGAATCAATCCGAGGGTATCCAAGACGGAGTTCGGATATTTCCCGGAAGTTAGAATGAGACAGGGGGAAAAAAGGTCGGGTCATGGGCAAGGGTTGAAGGAGATGAGAAGTCATTGGAAAGTTGGTGAGTCCACCTTAAGTTGTACTCGGTAGGTAAATTCGGATGGTCTGAGAGGCTGAAAAAGAAGGTCACGCCCCATTGTTGGCCTGGGGCCAAGAAACCTGAACTCTCACAGGTTTCGGTTGATCAATGAAAACTCCACATTTGACATGCGACATTCCAGTGTCCACATTCCCTGCATGTAAACAACAGCTGAAGAAAAAGAAAAAGAAAGAAAGAAAGAAAGAAAAAAAAGAAAGACTATCAGAATCCAAATCGATGATACCATACATAAATGTCCGACTGGAAGAGGGAGCTCGGTACGGAGGACTAGCATTAGTCTCTGAGTAGCTCCTGATACTAGTGACCCTAACTAAAAAGTGACTTCTCAAGATCCAGACAATGTCCCCTATTGTTAAGTGACAAGGAATTTCACAATTTCTAATGTCTTATCTGTATCTAATTGAATGAATTCATTTCTGAAGGCCCCACTGATGGTGAAATGAGCCGCAGAAACAGACAAGATTCCCCTTCCTAAGGGGGAAGGGAAAGGGAAACAAATCTGTTAAGTTTGAACAGGCCAGTCTAAGGGCTTTAACTTGAGTTGCCTATTGTAAGTGTGACCCTAGATTAGGTACCTACGGAGTACGGAGTAGTACTAGTAAAGTAACAGTTAAACTCCGTATTCTGTCACTCTCTGAGAATCCTTTTTCTTCCCCTTCCCTCCCCTCCTCTCAGTCTTTCTTTTTTTTCTTTCCTTCTTCTCTTTCCTCTCAGTGTTGTCGTTCTTTTCGCACACCAGTCATTCTTTTGTCTCACAATACTCTATCCCACTTCAGTCACTCATTGATTCCGTACTGTCAACTTCACCCGTATCCTATTTGGAAGTCTATCTCGATCCTCTTGTCGAATACCTACCTCATCATCATCATCAAGTGAAATCAAAAAAAACTGTCCAACAATGCGTTTCATTCTCGCTGCTGTCTCTGCTCTTGCGGCTCTGGCTACCGCCCACACCAACCCTGATTACTCTCAGGGTCCCACCGGCAATGCCATCCTGACTCCCGGTCTGAACTCGCAGGTGCCAGTTGGAAAGCCCTATACCATCACCTGGAACCCAACCACTGCGGGCACCGTCTCTCTGGTCCTTCTCCGTGGTCCCAGCACCAACGTTCAGCCCATCGACACCATTGCGGAGCAAATCCCTAACAGCGGCAAGTTCGAGTGGACTCCCAGCACTGGTCTTGAAGCCGATGTGACCCACTACGGTCTCCTCCTTGTCGTGGAGGGAACTGGCCAGTACCAGTACTCTACTCAATTCGGTATCTCGAACCCTAACGGCGCTGCTTCTTCTTCTTCTTCTTCTTCTTCTTCTTCTTCTTCCTCCTCCTCTTCTTCTTCTTCTTCTTCTTCTACTACTGCTGCTGCTGCTACTACAACTTCTGAGGCTTCTACCACGACTGCCACTGCCCACCCCAACACGGCATCCGCGAGCTCCTTCACGACTTACGAGATCACCACCACCATCTGCCCCAAGTCTGACTGCGCTCGTGCGACTGCCCCGGCGACTGTTTCGACCAGCGCTCCCGTGATCCCTGCTCAGCCTCAATCCTGGGGCACTGGCGGTGTGAGCGTCCCTGCAGTCTCCCCCACCAACACCCCCTACCACCCTAGCACCATGCGCAGCTCGGCCGGTCCCTTTGGCACTGGCTCCAGCACTGCCCCTGCTGTTCCTCTGTTCACCAGTGGCGCTGACCGCAACGCGATCGGCTTCGGTGCTGCCGCTGCCGGTGTTCTTGCTGTCCTCGCTTTCTAAGCGCATGGCGATTCGGATAGATCTGCCACGTCTCAATGTACACCAGAATTTCCTCCGTCTTATGTTCTCTGAAGGCGCTTTCTAGCAGATAGTAATATCAGCTCTTCTTGTGACCTCACACGGGTGTGTTAATCAAACCATAAGCACGCCTAGGACCTTCCGCTCCTCGAATTATGGGCCCGGGTCCCTTCGATACCTTCTCTTCATGTAATGAACTTCTCATGTATTCTTTCCATGGACATGACCGAGCATCTATAGTTTCTAATGGCATCTCTTTTTTCCCCACCGGCCTTCTTCCGCACGTCGCGTCGTAGTTTCTCCGCTAAAGAAGTCAAATACTGAGGAATTCGACCCGACGCTAGATTCCTTCCCATTAGAACTGGTGCATATTAGAAACTGGTCGTAGTTCACAGTAATTGTATTACGACAACAAATTACACAGTACCAAGTCCGACTGAATCTTATTCCCCGACCCCCAAGAATTCGAAAAAAAAACAAAACCAAACCAAAACAAACCCACAATCACGTGCCCGATAAAGGACCCCGATAAGGATTCCGAAAAATCAACCCAAAGAATCCAATCTCCAAACCGCAGTGCAGCAGACTACATACTAAGGTAGTAGTTAATCCTCACGACACCACACGACACTACAAACCCAATAACCCAACCCAAAAGATGGTCCAAGGCTCACTCAAAAAGAAAGCCACATCGGCCCCGAAACGGTACGCGCCCACCCCTTTGATCGGGGCAAAAACCCCCCTCTGAAGGAATTTCGGGTCGTTATGATTACAACAGTTGCACGGAGAGATTGATTCCCGGTTCTTTTCTTTTCTTTTTTTTTTTTATTAACGAATGAATAGGCCCGCTGCGCTGGGGCTGAAGAAAGGTCCCCGACAGATTGCTCCTAAGAAGCAGTCGTTGATTAAGCAGAAGAAGTTGACGAAGGTTTGTTTTTTTCTGTTCTTGATGCGGAGCTTTTTTTTTTTTTTTTTGCTGACGGGGTTTGGGGTTTAGAAACTTACTGCGGGATTGGTGGCGAAGACGGAGAGGAATTTGGCGCAGAGGGTTGGGCATTTGGAGTTGCTTGCTGGGGGGAAGAGGGATAAGAAGAGTGAGAAGACGAATAATAATAATACCAAGGGTGGTAAATAAGCTGGAGGGCTTTTGCATATTCTGATCTGAGCCGGTCAGATTGGGGGAATCCTGCCGGTTGGTTGGAATTGGTTCGATGGTATACTACTAAGCGATACGAGTAATGATATTATAGATACCCTGTTGGATACCCTCTGCGCATGTTGTAAGGATGGGGACTTTTGCTGAACCGAACGGTCGAAGGTCTATTTGCTATGTACTTCCGGGAAATATAAGTATGTACTATCTGTAGGCACATACATACACAAAATCTATCAACATATTGTGCAATCCAGATCATAACCCAAGTCTCTAAAACACCGAATCATCGTAAATCATAAGATCGGAACGACGACGTGAAACGGAAGGAAAGGGTAAAAGAGAAAAGAAGTAAGAAAGGAAAATCAAGTTAAAAAAAAAAAGACGCTGTAAAGGGTATCTCAAATCTTGCTGCCGGTTGAATCCACCGTCAATTTTGCCGTTTATTTTCACTTTTGCCTCGTCGTTTCTAATGTGCGATTTTGGAGGTCCCCTTCGGAGCACCAGCCTGCTCGACCAGCTCCTTTCCCCTATCCATCCACATCTGGAATCCGTCGTCGGTAGGGTCGACCGGGAAGTCGTCCCAGATCGAATTCTCGGTGTCGGCATATGTAGACCACACGCCCTTGGGAACATCGGCAGCGCACCAGGATGGAAGTTTAGCCAGCACACAGGTATAATAGACGTAAAGAATCCTGCAGAGCAGGTCCACTCGATCAACATAGTGCTGTGTGCTCGGGTCAGCCTCTTGGCCACCGTCTCCAAGGCGCCGCCACCAGGAAACACGCCAGCGAAGCGTGAGAAGAATGTTTCCGAGCTCGTTCAAGAAACGTATGTGCGTCTCCTGAGAGATCTGCTTCCATTTAATGTTGTAGAAGTCTCGTTCCAACTTTCGGAATCCTTCAACCTCCAACATCCGACACACAATACGCGATAGTTGTGCCGCGAGGAGAATTTCACGTCGATCGTCCGCATCATGGATGTCCATAGGCCGCTCCTGAGCCCCTGGGTGGAGAGGCACAAAACTATATCTCGCACGACTAGGCATGTTGTTCCATTGCGAGAGTAAAGCCTGTGGTGTAGTAACGTCAGTGATCGCGTTCATATCAATACAGACGATTGCTGGAGTACTAACATAGAAGTTATTTATCGGGTCGCACTCTTTGACGCAGCTGAGCCAGTTCTTCGACTTGTCCTTGGACTCGACTATTCGTCGGTCGATGAAGTCGAGGAAATTCGAGCGAGAGTTGCCATTGTAGTCGCTCAGGCTTCTCAGGAATTTGTATGCCTCTCCCAGGTCAAGAACATAGAGAGAACCCCAGGCTTGGCGGGCACGGATGTTGAATCGTCCTTGCCGTTCCCCGAGAAATGATATGAGATCGTTTAAATCAAATTCCACTGGGATATCCATCCGGACCCGTCCTTTCCCATCTAGCGTCGGATGGTTGACGGCTCGTTGGGCTGGGTTACGCGTCAGCATAAAAACGAAGTGGCAAAGGTGACGAGGATTACATACAAACGTAGTTGCATGTTCCATACTCCACAATATTTGCGAAGCAAGCGCGTGCACATGGCTGTTCGTGGAGCGTAGGGCGACAAGCGTCACACGGAGAGTTTCCATCACACTTCCCCCCATCTCATTAGTTTCTGCTACATCAAGAACGCAGTCTCAGGAAACAAACCTTTCGCTTGTTCAGACGACACTGAACGCAAGTATCCTTGTTCTTCCTTCGCAATCCAGCGTTTGCCCGACCAACCATAGTAAGAGGCCCTTTACGACGCGCCCCGCGTGGCGGGGACACAAAGTCCGCCGAAGCAATGGATCCGCCCTGGCCATCCTCTTGTACAATCTGCAGTGGCTTCGGCTGGCCCAAGTCCAACGAATGATTCGAACCACGCTGCTTACGTTTCCGAACAGTCGCGACAGACTGCAATGCGAGCGCATGTGGCCGAGCTGCAGCCCGCGCTGCAGACGAGGATACCTTCGATCTTGAAGGAACCGAAGCGAAAAACGATTCTGACGGTGCCTCGCTAACCATGAAAGCAGTCGCATTTTGGAAAGGCTGCGAGATTTCAGGCTCATCCTTCTGTACGGCATTCCAAGGGCATTCTTCGTCCAGTTGTCGCTCCGCAAATGCTGGAACATCATCGCTTGTCGCAGAATAGGAGCAATCGTATACTCCAGCGGGGAAGTCGCCGGACACCGAAGAGCTCTCGGACTTGTATTGGAATCCATCTTGCCCCGGGTTTTCTTCTTTGAAAAACGCCAGACCCTGCGGTAATGTTGGCAGCGAGGTGGGCGAATTCATGTTTGAGGGAAGCTGGGACTCGAGACTATCAAGCCATCGCGATTCAAGAGACCGCAAAGGCGCCTGGAAGTTGCGTACATGGCTTATTTCCTTGTTTGGCAGTTCTGGCCCCAACGAGATCGAAGCTGGAGGTGCTTGACTCCCCATACTCTCGGTAGCAGGATTCGTAGGAGGCTCGGTCCAGGCCTCCGGGGCAGTGAAGGGAAATGGCTGGGGTATATTTTGGAACGACAAAAAGTGCTCGGATGGGATGTCCGACAGGCCATGCCCCTGGGGGAGCTCTCCGATATCATCAACAATGACCGTGTTCGTTGAATTGGCGGGCTCTTTGCTGTAGGGATAGAGGAGCGACGGTGCTTCCATGGGAATCCCGGCTGCCATGGCGCTGAACAGCTGATACTGTGGCCATGACTCATCCAGTTGGAAATTATCGTCGGCAGAGGATGGTAAGGTTCTCGGACTGACAGTGCCGCTCGCCGTTCCTTCTATCGGTCCATCAGAGAGACTGAATTTCTCTGGTGACGCGGTGCCGTGCTTGAAGTCAGAGGGATTCGCACCTGTTCTCACCGTGGAAACCACAGGATTGATCCAGATAGGTGGCATTGGGATGATGTTTTGATAGAGAGGCACGAAAGGTATTCAACTCGACGATATCAATATCGCCCTGAGTCGAGCCTTGACTGGTGTCCCACTCGAGCGGTTGCTCGTATGGCGGGTGTTCCCACGAGGGTATCGAAAAAGCAGCGTCGGTTTGCCAATTATCGAGGATTTTGGGGTCAATGCCCGCAGCCGTACCGGTACTCCCGCAGTCCATACAGGGGAATCGAGAGATGGGGTGGAGATATGTTATTGACCGCGAGAAGCTGACAAGGCCTTAGCGCGCGTGCGGTGTTGTTGGGGCTGCGTCGTGTTTTGAGGGCGGAGACTCTCGCACAACAGCACCGACAGCGACACGGAATTATTAAATAGCGGGAAAACACTGGCCTCTTCTCGGAGACGGCAAGGAATGGAAATGTATGAGATGATGGAAAGACGATGGTGTGACTTTGATGGGAGACAGAAATTCGGACTTTGTTCCCCACCAAAGATTTTGCGGCGATCGGCCTTCCGGTGCTAAAACTGATCAAGTTTGTCCCGCACAGACCAAATAAGATTGTGCACTTCACCACGTTTCACTTAACGGACGGTTTGATGGATTTCCAAAGGATGATATGTGGAGTTTATATTCCTGACTGTACTCTAGGAAGAAAGTACTCTCTGCAAAGAGGAGGTGAGAAAGTCATCCACCAGATGGTTCGGAGATCAAGACATGGGATTAATTGGAACAATTGATTGCGATGATGATCATCCAGCGATAACTTGGGGCGGCTTGACCTCCGTACTCTGTATTACACAGTACTAGTCAGACTGGCCTACGTTGACTGTTAACTCCATCCAACCTTGCATTTTTTTTTTTTTCCCACGATTAATTTCTGTACGACCGCTCCATCCGACTGATCCGCACGCTATTCTGGTTGGTGGCTTTATAGTCCAACACCAAGAAGAAATACGCTCGGCACTACGGAATAGATAATAGGAAACGTACTCCGTATACTAATAGATTATCTAGTCTATAGGGTACGGATACTCCGTACGGCGTAGGGTCCCTACTGATGTGACAAGACTAGGTAGGATTACGCGACAGAATCATCTCATAATGGTGGAACGGGGCGTTCGGTCTCCGTCGTTGCATTGCCCCATGTGCGTTGTTGAGGATTCTGACTCGTAGAAAACTGATGACCCGCTATCGTGCCTGGGATAAAAAAAGGAAAAAAAAAAAAAAAAAAAAAAGAGAGAAGAAAAATAATAATGATCATAATATAAACAAGATTCGAAAAGAACAGATTATCATTTTTTGAGCAAATCCCCGTCAATCATTGACCAGGATCATACTATTCTAGAAAACATCGGTGGTGGTTTGGATGGTTCCATGGGCCCCGAGAATTAAAAAATAAAATCAATATTATTAATAAAACAAAAATGGAAAAAGAAAATAATAGCAAATAGAAAGAAAGAAAAAAAAAAATAGAAGTACAGAGCTTGTCTCCCAAGGGTATATACATCTTGCATACTCTGTAGAGAGAGCTCTCTCATTCCTTGTTAATAATATTTATCATATTCATTATCGAGGGCAGTCCTAACCCTATCAACCCGTCAGATGTCACAGTATCTGACGAGAGAGAGAGAAGAGACAACGTAGCTTGATTTCTCAAGACCTAATGAGCCCCATCATGAGTTGGAAAACTCTGTCTCCTTACTCAGTATCTTATGATCCTCTCCCCTCCGAGTCCTTGCTTTGACATGGAGACCTCAACGTTGTGTGGAAATCGGATCGAGCGTCGACGCTAAGCCTATCCAGGAAAGCATCGCATGAGCCCCGCGGCCCTTAATCTTGAACTCTTTGCGTATATCATGGATGGATGACATTGATTATGACTATCTATCTATATGTCCTTTTTAGCAGTGTTTATATATAGACTTTTTTCAATCTGATCGTTCAGTTGTACAAACCCATATCTTATCATCGATCGATGAATTCCACTTGTATGTATGTATGTATGTACATACATACCGCAATTACTCCATCGTTGGTGTGAGACAAGCTCTCAACAATTGATACTACTAAGGAGTAGTAAGTATCACGCGCGATGAACAAAACCTATAAGTACACAAAAGTGTCCCTTCCAAGTTTCGAGTCCAGGTCAATCTTGCATTGTGTACTCCAGTATAGAGTCACAACCCCTGGCTTTCTTCAACGATGGATGAGATTTCAAGGAGTATATAAGCATCATCCAACTCAACCTGTCCCCCACGTCACCTGATGGCCAGTGGCCATACTAAAGGCAGAGAACATCTGATCATTGGGGAAATGCACATTGCCATGGTTCTGATTAGATGCCCAGTTGCTCGCTAACCCATTAATTGCGGACGGTGACTCTGTTCATTCTCCACGAGTGTGATGCTCCTTCACCGCAGCCTCTTTTCGGGATTCCCTTTTTCTGGTCCCAGCAGATGTTGTATGGTAATATTTCCATCAATACTCTGCAAATCAACCTGAACAGGAGAGGTATGGTATCCGTTCTGACCGATACGGGATACCAACATTCCACCCCCGCAGCTCCAACATCCTCACCGTGACCACCTTTGGAGAACTTTTTTCCCCGGTATGTCTTCGGTAGTGGCCGGGGTATGTACATACTATGCAGTAATGGAAAATGGCAATTCAGGCTCAACCATTACCCCCATGGGTGTCGGCCCTATAAATACTAATGCAGGTTCCAAGTTCCAACGCGGAATTGGAAGAAGAGATCTACATCAATGACGGACTTCGTACGGAGTAGTCCCAAGAATTGAAACCCCCGACGGAATCCCGATTTCATTGTCACGTTACCTCCCACTCCGCCAAGCCTTATATATACAACATGCATATCTTGGTATGGATTTCTGCCCTTATTTCCTGTCCCTCAATGGTTCACCCCTAAGACCGCCTCATTTTGGGTAATCCAAGCAATGCAACCAACCCAACTCGGACCCCCATATATATATATATATATAATATAAAAAATATTATTAAAACTAACCAGATCTCCGAGTGTCCCAATAGGTGGTTAACGACGATGGACCGCCATCGAAGCGTCTCTCCCCGTACATCCGCCCACTCGTCAATGCCCTCCAAGAAGCGGGTCACCTTGTCTCCGTAGCCATCCCCGCCGCATCGCGATCCTGGATTGGCAAAGCCCATCTGATAGAAGCCTCCCTGAAGGCAACCTACGTACACCCAGACGCCTTCCGGGATGACGGAACGTGGGACGAGACATTCGACCCGTCGGCACCACACGACGAGTCCGACATTGGGAAACACCCCGAATGGGTCGTCATCAGAAACGGCACCCCAGCCAGCTGCGTCCAACTGGGCCTATTCAACCTCTTCAAGGATCGCCCCCCTGTCGACCTGGTGATCTCAGGTCCTAACCATGGTCGGAATGCCTCGACCGTGTACAATCTGTCGTCCGGAACGGTCGGTGGTGCGCTGGAGGCGGCGACCTGCAGTAAGCGCGCTATCGCTATCTCCTTCGGAAGTAAAGATCCACAGCCCGATGAGATCATCCTGGCCGCCGCTCGACACGCCGTGAAGATCGTCAATTACTTGTACGCTCATTGGCATAGTAGTGTGGAGCTGTATAATCTCAACGTGCCGATGCGTGCGGATGTGGAGAGCAGACCCGTGCGGTGGACGGAAGCCTTGCCTTATTACTGGCCTCGCGGTTGTATGTATGCCGAAGTGTCCGAAGACCAAAAGGCGAATGGACACCCGGGGACCGACGGTACGGTAGTCAGCGGGACTAACGGGTCGCGTCTGAAGGAGATCGATTTCACCTGGGCTGCTCAATTGTCGGAGATGAAGAAGACTCTGCAGACGAGTCCCGAGGGAACTGATGCATATACGGTGCTGAATGGAGATACCAGGTAAGTTATATTCCATCGTCTCCCCTTCCTCTTCTGTGGAATATTTCTCTTTTTTTTCTTTCATTGTTATTATTATTTATCTTATATTTTATTTATGTATTTTTTTATTTTTCAAAAAAGCTGACTTCTCTTCTCACCAGCGTCACGGCTCTCCGTGCGAATTTCTGGCATGTCCCCGATCTAGAGGGACTGGTAAATCTTGATGACTGATGCAAGAATTGGACAAATTATATGATACCCGCGAAATGTTCTCTTTTTGCTGAAGGAGCCAGAAACTTCCCTGTTTGATTCAATCTTTGGGTTAGGAGACCATATGGCCCGTTGCATACATGCTCTCCTTGCATCACTTATGGTCGTTGTATGTATAATATGTACACAGGAGTCGGCGATGATTATATACGCCTTAGTCGGCAAATATATTTGCAATTAGTTCTGTTATGGCTTGATTCAATCAAAGAAGCGCAGGCAAACATGGAAGAAAACCCCTCAAAAGAAAGAAAGAAAGAAAAAGAGGGCAGACAGCATTAGAGTATCATCTGATCGTGGTCTTTAATAATATCAAACAGCCAGTTGAATGAAACAATCCTAAAGCGCGCGTGCCGCCTCTCCTGCACCGCTTTCCAGGACTGACGCCTGCTCAACCCGCATCTTGCCTTTTCCGACTCCCGCCTCGCCAACACCCATTCTTCGAGCGACATAACGTTGCGCGATGACACCAACGGCCAAGGTAATCGATTCTTCAATCCATTCCGCAGCCCATTCACGGGGATCAACGCCACCGCTTTCGATGATCTCGGCAATATCTTCTGGAACGGGGGCTCGATGCCACATGTCATCGGCCATCGTGTCCTCAGCAGCTGGGGCAGCCGCATCAAGCCAGTCGATCCATTTCTGGGGAACCGCCTGGGAGATGGTGTGGAAGGCGATTCCGTGAATGGGATCATGGAGATAGAGAGCGAAAGTCACCTCCTCATCTGCAACGTTGGGGACATCAACTACGCCCGGCGGTGTGGCCTTCTCAGTGGTTGGACCAGCCTGGAAGAGCTCGGTAGATGAACTTTGGCTAATAGCTTGGATGGCGAGGAATATGTCACTGCTCCGGACCGGGTTGGATTCACTTAGAACCTGGCTAGCTTGTTTCGCGGCTTCTTCAACCCCACCCCTAGCGGAGAAATACTCGGTCGCATAGGACTCGGCGCTTGCGCGAGCGAGCTTGCTACCTTCTACGGAGCCACGGACGGCCGAGACACTGCGAGGAGTTCCAGATATAACTGTGCGCCACCAGGGGCCATCGCGCCAGCCAGGAGTAGATTGGCTCCCGGTTATATCCAACCCGCGCTTTGGTGCAGATTCTTGGCCGCGTTGAATCACAAGAAGGTCCCCTCCTTCCACCTGAGACATCACGCGTGAAAAGACAGCGTAAACAAGAGGATCAATGGCGGGGTAACCCGAGATATCATGGGTGATATGGATTTGAAGGCGCTCATGGGATGAGATTGGGGGCGCAAGAGTGTGAATGAGATTGGTAAATGTAGGAATAGCCATGCTTCGAAGTTCACCGCCTGCATAAACTTTTGTTAGCAACATAGTACGTAAACTGTACATGGATAATCAATACCGAAGTCTCTCAGAGCGCCGACATTTCCTTTCACTTGCTGAGCCCATTTCTGGGCTTCTTCATTGTGTTGGATTTCTTTCACGGCCGCTTCAGCCTGCTTCATTGCAGCACTGGCGGTCGCGCTAGCAGTTGCGAAAAGGCCTCCCCACCATCCACCACCGCTCGAAACCAACTCTTTAGCTGCTGACTTCTCGACCTTGGGTGGCTGCACATCCACATCCTTATGTCCTGTAAATGAAACCCGGGCACTCTCCGTGGATTTACGGGGCACGGATTTCTCCTCGCTAGGACGACCAGTTGGAGGTGTAGCTGCAGCTGGGTTAGGAGATTTGATAGCCGGCCTGGGCTCATTTGTCGACAGCCGTGGGGTACCGGGCCCACTGCTTGGGCGCTGGGAAGCGAGATTATCAAGTTCGGCGAGAATGTCGTCTTCAGACTGCGCCGTGGTAGCTGTGTTTGTTGACTTGGAGGGCGGCCGGTCGGTAGAGTCGACCGCTAAGTCATCGAATTGAGCGAGAAGCTCATCGCTGGTAGGTTTTGCCGACTTTGGGGGCATGGTGTTGTTTCGCCAGTTTTTGTGTACCACGGGTGAATGATTCGTTTGTCGGTCAAGAGCTGGAGAGCGGAGTACAGAGTATGGAGTATGGAGTATGGAGTTAGTTGATAGTTTTGGTCTATGCTCAGGGAATTCGGTGTTTTGGGCGGTGGAGACCCGTGGACCGTCACAGATGACCTGTGCCAAGAAGCGTTTAGCGTCCACTGTAAATCACTTAAGACCTGGTTGCATATCAAATGCATATCTTGTACGGAGTACGGAGTAGATTAGTAGTAGTAAATATTCCAGCGTCTCACACTCGGGTCATAATGGAGAATGTTACTAGTAGATAAAGTGGAGATAGACACTTCACAGAACGAATTGCCAAAGATTACTAGTAGTAGCAATAAACTAGCAACTTACTATGTTGAATCGGAGTAGGATACTAATAAAGGAGTAGTGTCTTATGCCTCAGATATATAGTACTAATCTCTTTCCTGTCCAAGGCATTACTATTTGAGGTTCTTTTTCAGCAAAATATCCTGTTACAACTTCTACTACGAGTAGAGACATTTTCAAGTGACTTCAACATAAAAGTTCTTACTAGTACCGTCTGGAATCAGCCTGCCAGTGCGGAAAGACCTTCATAACGCGGCTTCGGCTTTGATCCGTGGCGCTCTTTTCCGCGCCCGTGAGGTTGGACAAGACAAGACTCCGATAGTAGAATGACTCGGCATAAATAGCGGCATTTTCCCACAGATCGTGGCTTATTCTATGCTTTACGACCTTTTCTTGAACAAAAAGTTTCGGGAACAATTCAGGTGAAGGGTAGTAGCTCTTACATTCCATCAAAAGGACTTAGTATGTATGTACGGAGTACTGTACTACCTTCTAGACAAATTAATCCATGCATGACTCACATCTCAACAGCCGAACGTGACAATTGCTGTCATCGGTCTGAATATTGCAACTAATAGGCGACATTGATCAACATGCGCCTCCCATATGTACCTAACCCGCCCCTTACTGCCACTCCCGAAGAAGCAGATATCCTCAGTCGCGTGCAAACTCGACGAGGTGAAACAGGCTTAATACCGCTCGATCTCGCGCTTCTGCACTCATTCTCAGTAGCTGATGGGTGGAACTCGTTTATCGGGGCTATCCGAACCCGTACTAGCCTCTCTCAAGTTATCCGTGAATTGATCATTTGTCGTATTGCTGTGATCAACGGTGCCTGGTTCGAATGGGATCAGCATTCGCCTCTGCTTAAAGAAGGTGGATTTAGTGCGGACGCGATCGACGTGGTTCGCGACACCCATTCTGATATTTCCCAGAAAGAGCAGGATAAGGTGATAAGTCCAGAGGAGGCTGCGGTACTGAAGTATACAGATGCCATGACCAAGACTGTTACGGTACCCGAGGCAGTGTTTCAAGAACTGAAGGGACTCTTCAACGATCGAGAGGTTGTAGAAATAACTGCCACTGTAGCAGCTTATAACTGTGTTAGTCGATTCCTGGTTGCATTGGATGTTGGAGAGAAGAACAAATGAAACACATGTGGGGCGACTTTTTGGTGTAGGTACTCCGTACTCCGTATATAACCACAATAAACTGGAACACAACCATACCGCCGATTGTTGGGGATAGATTCCTATTTCTTATCTATCACGCTGGTATGCACTTCCAATTGCTATTAAGAAATTCATATCCCCTCCTCCTAAGGTTTTTTTTTTTATTACCATTGAGTTGCTGTGCCACAAATTTCATATTAAGGAGTACAAGTAGGAGTATCATCTGGCTCCATGTATATTATGATTACTGAATGCGGGTATGATGTCAAGGTACTAAGTACTAACTAGTATGATATATTACAGAACAGGATACAATTACAAGCCTCCCCGCTGTTCATCCATGGAGAAACATTGCAGGAAAGATAATGGGCAGAATCTGTGAAACATTCATCAATTAAAGAGCTATTCATAGCCTCCATTGATATTACCTTTATTCTTTGTTAGACTGATAGCCCTTAAGAACCAGGTGGAAGATATTCAAACAGATAGAAGAATTAATTGATGGTTGGTATTCACTGCCTAGGAGTACTTAGTACCAGCCTGAGGCTTGGGCCTAATACAATCAGGTAAGGTAACAACACAACGATAATGCCTCGGATTGGTTGAATGGTACTATGTAATGCGGCTAGACGGATGGAAGATCTCCAAGGCTGTCGGAGGCGATTTTTTCCCGCAAAGAATTGATTTGCTTGCCCAGTGGGTCCAGGTAAAATAAGGTAAAAATTATGGCACTACCTAACAGAGTACCGTACTGGAGTATGGAAAACAACCAGAAAGTCCAAGTCTTAACCATGCCCGTCGATGGCTTCTACTGGAGGTCGGGTTTGGCAGGTAATTAAATCACGTACCACAAATACCGTACCGTACTAATAGTAAATTCACCTAGTGACTTAATACCTTACCTCCTATTGTATACAGAGAAGAGGTTTGTTGCTGTCAGGCTGTTAGTAGTAAGTAAGTAAGTGGTAGTAGTCGTAGTACTACGACTACGACTACAACTACTAGAGAGAAGAGTCCTGTCAATTTTTTTTTCTTTTCCATCTACCATCATTCACTACAACACAACACAACATTTTCTCCTTTCCTCTTGTTTTGAATTCTGTACTCTTTCCCATTGTTGTCATCTGTGTTTCTCCTAGACCCTTTCTCGTACCAGCTTCTCCTGTTCTTTCCCATCCTTCTTTGCGCCATCGGCCAACCTTTTTTTGTCAAGACCTCATACTTCTACTACCTACATGACAACAACTTACTACTTCATCTTGGCCTGTAAACCTTTCTTTCTACCACAGGAACAACTACGACCTATACACCTTTTCGCAGTCTAAATCTTTGATCTCTTCTTCATCACAGATCTCTCGTCCTCTCTATTCCCTTAGCACCTTCTCTCTTCTCTCTGTTAGGAGCGCAATTGGAAGCAGAACTTGCTTACCCACTCAAGGTTTTCACCATCTTTACTAGTACTTCATGTGGAACGTTACAAGCAAAGGATCTCTCTAAAGATTCCCAGTGTCTCTTCTATCAGAGCTTTTATTTGTGGCTCTGTCCAGCTGGTCGAGTCTTTGAACATCCGGCTGTGGTTCAGAGCATAAGTATTTTTTTTTTTCCCTCTTTCTTTTTCTGCATACCCGCCCGAATTCCTTACCGCGACAAAGTTGTACTTTGCGAACATCTTAAAATTACTACATTTCTCCAATCCTCTTCCATCATCACTCTACCACGTTTTCCGTCTTATTTGAAGCGTGATTGGGTCATAATTTCTCTACTTACCGGCTCGGCGTTCGACTTTTCAAAAACGCAAACCACAAACTTCAATTTACTACTATCCCTGGCAGCCCGTTCGCGACCAACCCACGGTCTGCTAGCAACTGTAGACCCAAACAACTTTTTTTCGTCACTTTGTCATCCAACTCGACACAAAATCTCGATAAACCTTACCATCACAGTCCACTTCATCGGCAGGATAGTTCTTTACCTCTACGGCTTTGAAAGGTATGTTACATCTCGCCTGTCTGGCCAGCACTACTCTTCTAGTTTGGACACCTGAAGTATCTGCTTCAACCTTTGTCAAGCTTTTTTGCCATTGTTATCTCTAGTTACTCGGCCGGTTTGCTTCTAGCTTTGCCCCCTGTATTTTTCAATCCATCACACGTTGTTTTCCTTCCGCCTTTCACTATTGCACATGCTGCCTCTGTTGTTCAAGATTGCAACTTACTACTGGTGTCTTGGCACCGGAAGCGAACTTTTTCAACCCCAAGTCTACTAACACGGTATATCTAGGTACCATCCTTGGGCCTCATAGAGTGTGAAGTTTGCATCATCTCTCATCACTAATACAGGGTGACTTCTGTTCTTCTTAATCTTTTGTTTTGGATCACAATTTTGACAGCCCTTTCTTTCTGCCATGGCTCCTGTCGCTCAAAGCGACATTGATATGGACAGCCATACTTCAGACATGGGCAGCCACGACTCGCTGCTGCGCCGACAATTCTCCGAGCCAATACATGCTCGTTCTACATCTACACACTCACCATCCCCGTCACCCATTACCACTCCCACAGCCAAGTGTGCATGGTGTGGAAAATTCTTTGAGCCCTCTGATCTAATATCTCAAAATGAGGCTCTCGAAGAACATATTGCTACTATGCATCCGCACATTGCAAAGTTTTCTATGTATGACGGCACTGCCGATGAAGAGGAAGACCAGTCATATGACATTGATGAACAGCTAGAAGATGGCACTGCACTTACAGCTCCAGCGACTGACGCAGACGAGGCCCCAGAGGCTGAAGAAGACGGTCTCATGGAAGCCGCCGAGGATGGTGTGCTAGAAGGTGCTGAAGCTCCGGAAACTTATGACGACAACGAAAATGATCAAAACGACATCGATGGACTTGAAGCTGAAGCGGACGGGGAGATTAATGAAGGAGAGTCCGACCTTGCTCTTTTCAATCAACTCCACGAATTTTCTCGCCAAGAAGACTCGGTGTCCTTGGAAAAACGCCTTCACAACCTCTGGAATCTCCATGATATTGGCAAGTTTTCCGGAGACTTCGAGGAGACATCAGCCGACCTCAACGCAACATGGACGAAAATCCTCAATGATCCTAAACATGGCAAGAAGCGTGATGCATCTGAATTGAGTGTACGACCCGAACCATACAAAAAAACAATGGTCTCCAGAGGAGAATTTCTCGAAATCTCGCCTCTTGAAGATTTCTTGGTTCAACTTCGAGACCCTGAACTGCGCTCCAGTGATGAACTGTATGCCATAACCGAAAACGTTGCCAACGTTCTGAAGGTATGGCAGGACGAGTACTTAGCCATCGAAAAGCTCTGCAAACTTGCAACCCGACAAAACGTAAAGCCAACTAGCGACCCGCGAAAACTTGATAGGCCCGAGGTTTTTGAGGACAGGAAGGAGGCAATACTCTACGGCTACAAGCATGAAACGAAAGAAGACAAAGTTAGCAATCAAAACACATTCGTGCAGGGTGGATTCAAGCCTACTCCGGCTCAATTCAGAAAAATGACTGCTAAAGCCGGTCCAAACAATCCTAATCCTGATGGCTGGCCGATAATCGTGAAGTTTGGCGTCGAACATGTTCCCAAGTTTCAGAACCCTCCACGAGAGGAGTTTGTCGGTAAGGCAACCCGCAAGCGCAAGGCTGCAGAGCTGGAAGCGGCCAACAAGGCCAACGAGACCGATGAACCCCCCGTAGGAACACCGACCCCCACCGAGGAAGAGCCGCCAGTCAAGCGGCGTACCCGCGCCCGTCGTGCTGGGGAGCTGGAGACCCAACACGCCGGGTCTCCGGGCCCCACACGAGCCTCTACCCGTGGCCGTGGCCGAGGCCGCGGGCGGGGGGCTGCACGCGGGGTGTCTCGTGCAGCCTCTGAGGCTCCGCAGCCGGTGGCGCCAGTGACCCCGATTCGTTCAACTGGCCGGGGCAACGGCCGCGAAGTTGCAGCGCCAGCTGGACCGTTGCAAACCCGTCCTGCAACCGCCCACCTGGCGCCCATTGAACCGGCGCCCAGTGAGGGTCTAGCAACTGCAACTCCCGACAGTACTCAGGCGGGGGCTGCCCAGGACCAGTTGCTGGACCCAGCTGAGAAGGCCCGCCGCGAAAAGATCGCCAACTCCAAGAATCCAAAGCGGACGGAGGCCATGCTAAATCACTGGGCCCGGTTCAACCGGGAGGGCCGGACCCGTAACCCGAAACGCTCCAAAGCCCAAATCGAGGCCGATCGGGCGGCCGAAGCTGCAAGAAAGGCAGCCGAGCCCCCAAAGATCGGAGGCAAAAAGAGAAGGTCACACAGTCCGGTTTTTGGGGGCTCCGCGAGAGCCGACGCAGGCATTGCTCCAGCACCCGCAATGCCTGCGCCGGCCTCACTGGCGCCCGGCCCTCCCGGACCACACCCCCAACTAGCACCAATGCCTCCAGCCCGGGGGTCAATAGCGTCCTATGCGCCCATTGACCCCCGGGCTGTGGCACCCTTCCCTCCAGGGCCCCCTGGCTCTCATGGGCCTCTCCAGCAGCCGCCGCCCCAACCATACCATACCCCATATCCCGAAATTTACTTCCCATATGGGACGGCGGCTACTGGATTGCCTCCACCAGGCCACACGCGGCCTGTGTAAGGCTGCCTGGCTGTAACGTGATTTGTTTCTTTCTACTACCTCTGTACAGTTTCCAACGTTTCCTTATTATTATTATTATTATTATTATTATTATTATTATTTGGGTGGAGAGATGTGGGCAATGTATACTTTGGATTTCTGTCAATATGTATCACCACCCTATGACTGGAGCATCTTACTTCGGAGCAACCGTGTCTTGCTTATTGATTTTGTGTCGCGGCTTGCGTTGTCTTCATGCTTAGCGTGTTATGCCAGCAATCGGCGCAGGGATTTGGGCTCAATTCTTTGTAAAAACTTGTGGCTTCGTGGCTTGTTTTCGTCTTTAGACAGCATTCGCCGAAGGATGGATGGTACTTGTACGTTTACTTATTTGGAGGAAACTACCATTACTGGATTATATGGGATCCATGTCCAAACCGGTGTTTCATATCACTGTGGGATTTTAATGTTTGGAAAATATCACAAAAGTGCAATTCAATGCCACGATTTTCTTAGTCAATTTATGCCTGGATTGGACTGAAAAATAAGTACGCCAATGTAGAAACCTGGTAGAGGCGAGTGTGAAGGATCCATGGATTAGGAGTAAGAGGCCTCCACAGTCCCCATGATATTCCGCGCTCTTATTAATTTAGGACTTGATTTAATGTCTAGTACTAAAGTGGAGTTTTGAGAGGGAAAATTCAAAGCCCAACGGGGTATCTCCTCTCATTCATAGGTAGTATGATGTACTTCCTATGAACGGTAGTTACTACATAGTAATGAATGACGGTAATGGTTCTTAATCTGGTACTCCATAGACAATGAAGACAATTTAAGCTGTAGCAAGAGGATCGATCACCTAATGCAAATCTATCTACGGAGTAGTCACAATGCCAATCCCTCTTCAGTGTGGATGGCAATTTCTGCAGTACTATGTATCGCCAGCAGGAATTAGAATCGTTCCGGCTTGTATGTATGCACATGTAACGGGTGCAGACAAACATGTTAGGATTTAGTGATTCTGCAGCTTACTCGTGGTTCGGAAATACAACTCCTGGTCTGTTATGCTGCTCCATCGCAGAGGTTTGATCATGACGGGCAGGGCGCCACTTATCAGTACATACCTGAGTTGATATCCGGGAAATAAACTCCGCATAGATAGTATGTACTGTACAGTATGTAACAGGTAAACTATGGTATTACGAACAAATTAAAGAAGAGCTTTGATGTTGTTTGGGTGTAACCTAATTCAAAAATTGGGATGAGATCCGGGAACAGATTTTAGATGCCTCTTCAATTCATTCTTGTATATCCTATGTGGACTATGGGGGGAATTGTTAAAAATACATGTTGAAAAAAGAAATGGGTTTGTATGTATCTACATACATACATACATACATACATACATACATACATACATACAGAACGTGGCATGCAAGAGGTTCATACCATTTATTTCCACTTCACCTTTCCCGTTCATTGCCGCTTTCGGTACGATTGCACCACAACTTCCCTCGGTCGCAGAGAAAGGCCGGTTACAACTTACCCCAGCCAAGTTCCAAAATTGTTGGTGTCAACAATAAACTGTTCTTATTCAGAGAGAAATCAGTCTCTCTGTCCAGTACTCCGTACTTCCCACAAACCCCAATCGCTTCTTCCACACACCTAAGGAAATACCTCCTCCAGCCCCTTCCTGTTGCCTATCGGTGGCCCCCGTCATACGAGGAAACCTTTCCCCTGAGTCCATCCCAGAGTCGATATTCATTTTCCCTCACGCTCTTCAGAACGATTTACTTACGACTGAGCTCCCCAACAGCCTGAGCTCGTCACGATCCGTGCTCGGAGAGTGCGAGTACACTACGATCCCGGAAACTCGTGGCGTTGCTTTCGCGCGGATGGGCGATCATATGCGCGGTCTGTGCGGGAACTTTCACGGCGGATAAAGGGCGAAAGAAAGGAACTGGGCCATTGTTCTACTCGAACCTAGAGGCTAGGAATACCGATGAAGAATGACCTCCAGTGCGACTGTTGACCACTCTCCCGACCCCGCTGTCGATCCTTCCGAACCTGTTTCGCACAAATCGGAGCAATTCCAGACCCCGTCCACAGAGAGCGGTACAGCATCTCCTGATGATAAATCCCAGAAGGTAAACGCTGGTCCGCTCGGGGGCAACTCGGGGAGTGAGCCGGTCGCAGCACACCGGGAACGGAATCCGGGGTCTACACTGGAGGGAGTAGATGAGTTTGGGCTCCCGATTCGAGTACGCGCTAGGCCCGTACGCTCGAGTGAATCCTCGGATAACGAAGAATTCCATGACGTTAAGGAGGCTGACTCGGGCCCGGATCGTGCTGGTCGACCGAACGAGCAGGAGAGCAATGCTGTAGTAGAGGGGTTGGAGTCGGAAGCACCTCAGGAAGGCACAAAATCAGTGGAAAGAGATAAAAACGAGAAGAGCGGAATGCAACCTTCAGCGGTGGCCTCGGAGACACGTTCTGATGAGCCTCCGCAAGAGAAGGATTCACACGTGCCTCTGGGCAACGAAAAGCATGCCACCTCTAGTGGCTCACTCCCGGATGATAAGGACGGGGCCCCGCCACCTCCTTACACAGAGAAACCAGCTGTAGAGAGTTCCACGGCTGCTACACAGTCGGATGCCCTACACCAGAAACGGTCCAGTTTGAAAGCGTCGGAATGGTCACATCAGCGGCTTAATGAGTCCAAGGGCCCTGAGGATGAGAGTGAATCCGAAAGTGATGGCGGGTGGCAGGATATGCCTGCTATTGACGAATTTGACGTTTACGACGACTTCGGGCGGTTGGTTGCTCGTGGTACTATACCAGAGGATAATGAGGCAGTGTACAAGGGCTTGGGAGGTGCCGGAAAGGGGTATACCCGAGTGCAACTTGATGAAGACGCTCAGTCAGCGACAAGTCTGGATGAAGATACTAGCTACCTGTTTAGAGAGGCCACTCACAACTCCGCTGGCGTAGAAGGAGAAGAACTGCGCGACGCAGTCAGCCAATTGCAGGCCACCAAAGATCTGCTAACTGAAAGCCAAAGAATAGCATACGTCGGGGTCGCCAGATTGGCTATTTTCGAGATGACCAAGGACCTGGACAGGATTCCTTCAACCAAAGGTACCCGCAAGGCGAAGCAAAAAAGCATCGACTCAATGCGTAAATGGGGCCAAACAATGATGGCTAGGGTCTATGCTCATATGGATATCGACACTGCTGAACAGATAATGATTGAACAGTTGGCTGAACATGGCGTCCAGCCTGCGGATCTCGTCCGACCCCTGATGCAGAATGCTCGAGTGAAGAATCCTTTAGTTGAGGATGTCGACACACCAAAGCACGCCGTGTCTTCCCCCACTTCCCCGAGCCCCAAGGGGGATTATAGAAGCAGCCTCTCCTCTGAATTTGACGGTTCAGCGTCGCCTCCACCATATGAGACACACGAAGGTGAAGACCTTCCCGAAGTCCGAACTCCCTCCCAACTTCCTACCTCCAGAAAGATTGATATTGATCTCCGGTGGACGGTACTCTGTGATCTTTTCCTTGTCCTCATCGCAGATTCAACGTATGATGCGCGGTCACGGTCCTTGCTTGAAAAAGTAGGCAAGTCTATGGAAGTTTCCTGGTTACAGATTGCCCGGTTTGAAAAGCGCGTGGTTGATGCTCTGGAAATGCAAGAGGAAGCGGAAAAAGAAACCTGGGATGAGTCTGATCACATGGAAAAGCGCCGAAAGATGGCTTTGAAACGGAAATTTATGGTTATGGGCTTAGCCACCGTTGGTGGTGGGCTAGTCATTGGTCTCTCTGCTGGATTGCTGGCCCCAGTTATTGGTGCTGGTCTAGCCGCCGGGTTTACTACTGTAGGAATTTCCGGGACTAGTGCTTTCCTAGGAGGAGTAGGTGGTACAGCACTTATTGCTTCCAGTGGCACCTTAACTGGAGGTACTATTGGGCTGAGGGCTTCTGATAGACGTACAGGAGCTGTCCAGACCTTTGAGTACCGTCCCCTGCATAACAACAAGAGGGTCAACCTGATCGTCACTGTGTCCGGTTGGATGACCGGTAAAGTAGATGACGTCCGATTGCCCTTTAGTACAGTGGATCCTATTATGGGAGATCTGTATTCGGTCCTGTGGGAGCCTGAAATGCTTCGAAGCATGGGAGATACCATCAACATTCTAGCTACAGAGGTAGGTATCGGCGTGCCGACTATGAGCGGCTAGTTCTGCATAATCGCTAACAATATTCATAGGCCTTGACTCAGGGACTGCAACAAATTCTTGGAAGCACTGTGCTAGTAGCCTTAATGGCGTCTCTGCAGTTGCCACTTGTCCTCACAAAGCTCTCATACTTGATTGATAACCCATGGATTGTTTCACTGGCTCGCGCGAACGCCGCCGGGCTTATTCTGGCCGATTCGTTGATGGACCGTAACCTTGGGAAACGGCCCATCACGCTCATGGGCTTCTCTCTCGGGTCACGGCTTATCTTCTCTTGCCTAAAAGAACTAGCCGATCGAGGTGCCCACGGGCTCGTACAAAACGTCTATCTATTTGGGTCACCTATTGTGGCCAACAAAGATGAGTATTTGAAGGCTCGCAGTGTAGTATCTGGTCGCTTTGTCAATGGATATTCCTCAAACGATTGGATCCTTGGCTATCTCTTTCGTGCAACAAGCGGTGGTATCATGCGCGTGGCTGGTCTCGCTCCGGTGGAAGAGATTTCCGGCCTTGAGAACTTCGATGTTACCAAACTTGTGAATGGTCACATGGATTACCGAGCTGCAATGCCTCGACTATTGAAAGAGGTTGGCTGGGAAGTCCTGAGCGAAGAGTTCGCAGAACTCGAAGACCCTGACCCAGAAAACCATGCAGAGCGACAAAGGGAGCTTATCCGTGAGATCGACGAGGCTCGACGGGAAGCCGAGGCGAGATCAGAAAAGAAACGGTTCGGCTTGTTCAAACGCGGAAAGTTGGCCCAAAAGAAAGGCTGGGAAACATACGACGTGGAGCGTAATAATGCCACTCCTCGGGATTCGAACGACAGCAACGGAACTGGAAGCGTATTGTTTGACATCGATGCGATCCGAGCCGAACTCGCATCTGAAAGTATTGAAGTCAAACAACTCGAGTCAACACTTCCCCCTATGAAGCTAGATTTGAATTCCCCATCTAGCTCAGCTCCAGCTACGCCGACACCGTCAGATAGTAAGGATACTGCCAAGGCTGCTGCTCTCGATAAATCAGCGTCCCAATCGCCGCCTGAACCTTACGCTGCCCCCCTCGCTTCTCATCATCAGCATTCTTCTATAGCTAAAGAAGAAGAGATCGAAATGACTTTTGATACATTCTATCATGAATCGCCTCAGCGTTCGCATTCATTCTATGAACCCACACCCATTACTTCGTATAATGCCCACTCTGCGCGACCAGAGCTGCGACCTTCGTTGACGATGCCAGCTGGAGTTGGTATTGGCGCGGCGGCCGGCGTTGGTGCCAGTGCACTCGGTGCTTTGGCTCTCGAGCCTAATGCCTGGGCCGATCATGATATAGGGGATGGTGAAGAAGGAGAGATTCAGATGAGTTTTGAGTGATGAAATTTCACGACTATAAAACATAGAACGAAGCCGCATTTGTCAAGCTTGGTTATACGATTTTTGTTGTCGCATTTCTTGATGGAGTACGAATAGTTCTTGCTTCATCAGCCTGCATTGGCTTATCTTTGTTAGTTTTCACTTTCTTTTCTTTTCTTTTCTTTTCTTTTTTTTCTTTCTCGTTTTCCTTTCTTATCCTAATTGTCTTTCACATTCATAGAAGGTGCGAAAGTGTTGATCTTATTCTGTGGTACTTGAGATCCGACCTGGAGTGCATACCTTTTTGTTCTTGCATATTATTCTATCGAGGGCACGATACAGCATTATAATCAGTTTATACGCCCTTTTCCTTCTAGTTTTATGGAGCGCTTTTTGTTTTTGTTTTTTTAAAAAAAACAACCTCTTTGTTAGGATTACTGGCCAGTACTGCCTTAACGAGTCCTCTGAAATTAGCCAGATTATTTGTTTCAATAATCCATATAAATAAACCATTCTTAGTCAGGAAACCTAATCCTTGAATAAAAAAAGAGGTATAAATACTCCGCGTAGTCAGCCAAATCAATAGTGTTAATCTTTCTTACATTGATTAAATGGAGGCGGAGTCTCAGCCGATAGCGTGTCACCACACGCGTTTCTCCTCCTCTTCCTGCCACCTTCAATAAATCCCCTCTTCGGTTGACTCCCACTCGTTTTCTGCAGATGAGGAGACTAACCACGAAAATAATTCCTATGCGAATTTTCCTTTACTTATGAAGTGCGCAATCGAAGCTCCGAACGCTACACGTAAAGCTGCCCCCCAACAACTATGGCCCCCCGGCCGAAGCCCGATTCAAGCTACGCATCCACCCGCCTGACAAGGAATAATTACCACAAGCCAAGTCTTCTTTCGAATTTCAGACATAAAGAAACCGAGGCGCCTGCTACCAAGCCCGAACCTGCCACGGACGATGAGCCTGTCAGCTCCAGCGAAGAAGATGAGATTAAGAGCAATGTCAGTCTAGGTGAGGATTTCGGCAATGAGAGTACCCCTCGTCGATCAGGGCCGACCCTGGAGGAGAAACTAGCCGGTACATCGAGAGAAAACGGAAGCTTGTCCCAAACTCCGCGATCGAAGAAGGGAATAGCAAGCCCGAAAGCTCAAAGCTCCAGCCGCAAAAGGACCCGGAACGATGCGGGTACGATCAAGGGTGGCAGTGACAACGGTGACCCATTTTCGGAGTGTGGGTGGTCTTCACAACCCCAGAAGAGGTATAAAGCCGTCGACTATGGATCCAAGAAAGCGCGTAATTCAGAGAACTTTTCGAGGACGTCGAGTTCCAGTATGACGCCTTTACAGACGGATTCCCCTCCTTCCGGTGCTCGGAAACCGAAGTCAGCAAGTAATTCACCGACAGGTGGGAGTAAGCGGAAGAACGCAGATACAGAAGTCCAGAAGGACGATGGATTTAAGGTCCCAATGGATATTGACCTTGCAAATCTGCCATCTAAATCTCGCTCGTCCCCCGATTTTAAGGCTCCTCCTCCCTTGCCGAACGACACCATCTCTAGCTCCTCCGTTGCGCCATCCTCCGCTCTCGAGCATGCAGTCTTTGAATGCGATGTTTCTTCCCTCAGCTCTCCGCCTAGCTCTCTAGATTCTATCAGCTTACCAGACATGCTGCCAGATGATATGGATGAGGCGTCGAGGCCGACCCAGTCTTTATGTCCTTGGTGTAAAGAACCTGTAGATCCAGAGCTCTTGTTACGGTTTCATTCACAGCCGAATCAGCGCATTCGGGAGCAGCAGCGGTTCTGCAATTCTCATCAACAAACCACGGCTCAGAAAGAGTGGCGTGAAAAAGGCTACCCGACGATCGATTGGGATACGTTCGATGATCGGATTCGTGCCCATTTCGATCATCTCGAGGACCTTTTGATTCCCGGTAGCCAGTCATACTACCGAAACATTCTAGATTCGACCCTCAAGTCAGGCAAGGCCAAAAACTTCCGCCTGACACTGGAGGGAGATGGTCTGGAAACGATCTCCTGTGGCTATTACGGCACTCGAGGTGCTAGTAAAATGTACGCCATTCTTTTTTTTTTTTTTTTTTTTTTTTTTTTCAAATTCCAATATATACGAAACTAATGCGAAATCTCGAATAGGCTACAAGCATTGACTACGCGTTTCTCTCGTAGGTTGCGCCGCCTGGCGGCCAGCGACCACATTGTCAAGTCGGCCGGGGTTGTCGGTTACGCACAAGCTGTGCTCGTGCCTGAATTGGCGATCCGACTGGTTAAAGAAGATATGGGGGTGAACGATGAGACGGCGCGACAGATCTTGCGAGACAGCATTGATATTGGGGAGAAATTGAATTTCGCATTGAACGACAAGGTTCCTATTCCTGAAGAAGTGGAAGAGTCAGTTCATGTTTAATCTATCTGCGCAAGTTTTTCTTTTTTCTTTTTTCTTTTTTCTTTTTTCTTTGTCTCTCCTCTATTGTTTCATCTGTTTTCCTTTCGGACTGTTCAAATATTTGCTTGTCTTGACTGTATATATCAGAAGCGTGGCACGTGATACCTATTGTGTTTGTTTGAATATGACGTTGATGATGGAAGATTGGCTCATATACGCAACGGATGACGTGCGATCTGTGGCTTCAAGGTACCATATTCAAATCCATAATATGAAGTGAATTGATATTCAGATAAATGGTAAGGTAGTAGTAGTACTAACTGTTGTAGTGGATTCAGTTAGTTGGGTTTATTCATACTGTTAATTACGGAGTAGTTCAAATGATAAGCTTCTACCCAAGAGCTCCGCTTTAAAAGGTACTCCGCACAAGGACTGATAAACAGGTCAAACATCCAAACACTGATCATCATCTTCTTCTTCCTCTTCTCCTTCTTCCCCTTCTTCCCCTTCTTCTCCTTCTTCTTC
>ML739262.1:6375-36217 GCA_009193565.1 Aspergillus coremiiformis | reverse complement strand
AAAAAAAAAAAAAAAAAAAAAAAATTAAAAAAAAAAGACCAATGGGAAAGAGTCGAATGAGAAAAAGAAAGCCATACAACAGGAATAAATAATACATCACGGCGAATCCTCGGCTCATACCTGTCCTAAGACCACTCGCTCGTTCCATCGAGCAGTGATAGACTTCGGGTGGATATCAATTCGACCCAGAAGCACCTCCAATTCGTATTCTTCGTCCCATCTCTCAATCGTCTCCTTGATGTCGGATTCCTTATACAACCGTCTTTCATCAAGAGGCCGTTTCAACATCCGCCGGAAGACCCGTTTCACCGTAGGGTCGGATTTGAGCTCCCATACCGTAGGATCACCCTCACTCTTCTTCTTTAGCATATCAGTGATTTGTGCGAGGTACTCCAATTGTTCGGTCTTTTTGGATGCTTCTCTCGCAGAGAGAGAGTCAGGATTGAAGTTGCGATTCAGTACGCCCATGACGCGGCAGACTTCCACAACAAGATCGTGATTGAGGGCACTACCCCGTGCAAGGCCAGTTAGGATGCACCATCGAATTCCCGGAATGTTATCCATATTCGCGAACGCACGTAAAAACATCTTGATGCAGACTCCATCGAAGGCCAACGTACGCCTATACCGGGACATGTATACGGCTGCTAAGAGATCTAGGGCAATCTCTGACTTGTTCTGCCTGATTAACCGTCTACTGGTGGCCACGGTGATATGGTGCTTGACATTCATTCGCTTGTTCGACCAGCAGAGCTGGTAGAATCGAAACACAGCCATTTTGATCAGCTCCCCCTCTGTCGCCGAGTCCACCTGCATGATCTGGCGGAAAAATTGAGGGAAGAATCGAATGAGATGTCGGATACTCCGCCACTCAGCTTCGACAAGCGCGCGAGCTTCACTAAGACCGTGCTCAAGTAGTGTCGCAATGGCAGCCAACTCAACGTGAAGCTGTTTGAATTGGAACCGCGCGCTCTTGGCATTTCGGAAACATTTCAGAGCCTCTGTCATCTTTCCAACATGCATGTAATGTGCCATTTGCTTATGAAGCTTCTGGTATTGATCAACAGGCTTGGACGGTGTCACATCTTGGAGCGTTCGTTGATACCACGGCAGCGGACTTTGTGTAAAAGGCATCGTATTGACTTCGGGGATGGGAAATGAACGCTGATCGTAACCAAGAATTTGCTGCGAGGAAGCAGCCTGTCCATATTTCACTCGAGCAGCCTGTAGCATTTGCCAGAAACCCACAGGCGCTCCCTCAAGTGCTAAGCGACGAAAACGTAAAAGATCCAGGAACTCCTGATCATTGACGGGAACCTTCCAACCACGCTCGTGTGCCATTCTCGTGAATTCTAAAATCATATCCTTATCACCTTTCTCCACAAATGCCTCCAAAACATGCTTGTACAGGACCCGATCGGGGATGATATTTAATTCATCAATGTAGCGGAAGATGAATTCGTGAATCTCGCGCCCTGAATGAGATACCCAGTACTCGAGGAATATGCGGTCGAAGATAGGGGTGAAATCACGTCGCCGCGACGTCAAATTAAGCTTGAGCATCTCCTGAAGGCCTTCTTCCACGCCCTGCCAGTCGCACATGAGGGCCTTGCCGTATACCAGGAGACCCTTGGTGCGGCAGCGAAGGGGAATTTCGTATGTAGTTCTCATATCATTCACCAAAGCTTCAGCGTCCGCTAAACGACCAAACTCAATGTACGCCTTGATCACTGGATTGAAAAGCTTGTCACTGGGGTCTTTCCCCAAGCGGGGAAGCATCGTCAATATCTTTTTCAATTGTCCATTCAGGAGCTCAATGCTCCTTGTTTTCCTCCACAAGCCAGTCAAGTATGCACCGCATAAACCGCAATCCCGGTCGACTTTCAAATTTCTGAACAGGAACCATTTCGCTGTCGTGAGCCTATGTGACTCGAGCAAGCATCGAAGCACCACATCTACCATATCCGAAGAAACCTGAAACTTGTGCATGTACCGAGTATAGATAGTCGCGACAGACTCTATACATCCTTTTTTCGCTAATGCAAACATCAAAACATTCCAAAGTCTAGGTGAAACCTTGTCCACATTCTCTAAGCGCTGGAAGATATTCCTTGCCATGAACACATTTTCTTCTTTGCAGTTCACGTAGAACGTTTGCACAGCAAGCTCTCTCCTATCGGATGATATGCCATTTAGCGAAGGAGGGTGTGCGTCCAAGAATACTTGCGCCGCATCAATAGGCCGTCCCCGGTCGAGAAGATCTCGCATTTGTTTCGGGGCAGAGTCTTGCTCTCCCGGATGTATTTTTGTACCCTTTATCGGTAGGGCGGTATTCGAAAGATTCCCGGTCTTGTCAATAGCAGGGCTGGTCCGGTTGGGATTTTCCGAAGGTCGCGCGTATTCAGGCGGAAGGAAATCGCATTGGCTGTGCAGCTTCCCTGTATCTTGCTTTGTGTTCACTACACCGGCCGAATTTGAATAAGTAGCATCCAAAGCTATCTCTTCCTGAACATGGTTCTCAGAGTTTGCAACTCCCACGTTCGAGCCGAGCTCATCACTTCGTCCCAATTCTTCTCCCTCACCATGTAAGGCCTGTCCTTGTCGTGATTCATAATCCTCCTTTTTGAATGCATCCATGCTCGTAAACTCCCCAGCTGCTGCCAATTCCATCATGCGACCAAGTCGGTTTGCCGCAGATGCTGCATCGTAGTTGGGTGCGGAGGTTTGAATGGCGCGCTTGTTCTCGATTATACGTTCGGCAACGCGGACTCGGCGATGGACATCGTACGTGACAGCTGCAACAGTGCAGAAGCTCCCCACAGTCGAGCCAGCAAGGGCCAGTCCCCGAAGGACACGCAGGGCATTGCGAGAGGGAACGGCCGAAGTGCCGTGAGTAGGTTTGGTGATCATGACAATAGAACCCGTGCAACGCCGGCAACAGGCGAATTAAGGTATCACTGATGTAGCATCAGGAAAACTGAGACGTAGATACTCAATTCTCGCTGATAACTCTCTTGGGAATCAAGCCGAATGGTGGTCTAGAGCAATTGATGGCCGGGTTTCTGAAACAAATGATTTTCGGCCCATTCGGCGGAAAGTTTGCGTATGGCCTACTAGGGTGTGGTCCCATTGCATTTCCTAGCACGTGACTGTGTCCCATATTGTTTAGTCACCGCGATGGGTATCTGAATGGGAAGGCGGTCAGTGCTCTTGCAATCCACGCTAGTGACACCTCCTCAACTTCGTAGCTGGATAGGGGGTTGCGTACTAGTAAAGGAGACCCCTTTTAATTCCACCGAATAAACTTATTTCAGCTACATATTTGGTAGACATACTAAGATAGTCATGAAGACTTATTCTAGCCATTTACATGTAATTCTTTAGCGCTGACAGCTCAGATATACTGACTCTGCAAAAAGTTCAACATTCAAGGATCCATCTCAGAAAACGTTAAAAAATTCTGCCGGGTCAATGAAGACGTCCGCCTTCAAGTTCTCTACGCCGTACTCCGCCAGCGGCCTGGGGAAGTTCTCACCTGTGACTTCCATTTTGTAGGGGTACCAAGTATAGTATATCGTAAAATAACTCATGATTTGGATTTTCACTTCCAATAATAAATCAATTATTTCCGTCTCATACTTCAAATATACATTTCTCAATCTCTGGCATACATATCCTGGAGCTTTTCTACATACACCAAACCAATTTTATGACAGCCGTATAGACTTCAAGTATAGTAATACTGACTCATCCCAACGAAAATGAAAAACCAGCTCCGTAAGATACATTGCCAAAGTGAGATTAAAGAATATCAGGGAATGCTCTATACATCAAGGTAAAATCTCGTCCTCAACCGCTTCTCTATAGTCATGGGTTTCATTATTACGGTGACTGGGATTGTCAATATCGAGTCGAACTGCAGTGCGTTAGCTAAAGATCGCAACTTGTCCATCAGGGAGGTACTGACCATGTGCCTTGATATAGAAGGTACTGCAAAGTGCAATCCCAAAGGCAAATGACAGACATACAAACACTGCCTGCGAGAACTTACCCACCGTCACACTATATATGAAACTGCATATGGAGGGAGCTATTACTCGAGCAATAGCATGCAGAAGACCCTTAGCACCGAGTATCTGTCCTATGCGATCACTGGGCACATGTTTGGTAAGAGACGATTGCAGCACCGGCGCAGCCATTCCTCCTAGAGATGTTACGACTCCCGACAAGATCAAAAGGGAGCCGTGGTTCGCCAGTGCATATCCGGCAAATCCAACCGTATCCAGCAAAATCGAGACACGGATGAGGATGACATCAAGCGCACTGGAGCCAGAGATAACCAGGTCCTCCCTTGGTTGCTCGTGGAATATTCGACTTATTATGGGGAGCACCACGAAGAAGTTGAAGACGCGAACGGAACTTATAATGGAAACAAATAAGCTTGATTCGACATTTCCCCAGCCGAACATGTATCCGGCGTAGATGATGATGATCTGTGCTGTCCCCAACGCCATGCCAAGGTGAAGCGTATCAATTACAGAGAGGAGGATAATGTTCCTTCGCAAGGCTGGACTGGCACCGCCGCGATTAGGAAACAGAGTGCTAGGGCGCCCAGCTGGTGGAAACAGAATAGACAGAGGGGCGATGACCTTTTTCGGGTTCCAACGTTTGATAGATAGCCAACCCAACTCTTCTTGATGGGCGAGCTTCACCTGATGTTTTTCTCGAGCCCTCTGTTTATGCTCTTCCGTTAGTGATTCGGGGATGATGAGTAAGGCTGCAAAGAAAAAGAGCACATGAAGAGCCAGCGCAGAATAGAAGATACTCATTATATTGTGCGTCCTCTTCATAAGGATGGCCACAAGGAATGGGCCAGCTGCGACTCCAGTGAATATAGCGCCATGTAGGTAGCCAAATGCTACGCTCCGCTTTCCTGGGATGGTACAATCGGAGGCGTACGAGCTGCTCAGCGCCATAATAGCAGTAAACGAACCTCCTAGTCCATCTAACATAGCGCCCAGCAGAAGTAAGTATATCGATACTCGTTCTGCATTTGCTGCCACAATGACGGTGATTATTTCTGCTAGTATTGTTCCAAGCCCAGATAGAGCAATCATAGACGTCCTGCCATAGCGATCTGATAAATGGCCTAATTGAGGACTGGCCACCGCCGACAGCAGCCCTACCACCAAGTTAAAATAGAGTTGGAAGCGGGCAACACGAGATTGGACTTCCGGAATTTGGCACTGGGAGTTATCCTGGCCAAGGATGACAGGAAGGTACGTGAATCCAGGATCGCTGCGCGCTCTTTCAGCCAGATAGTCTTTGCAGGTGAGTAAGACCATCAAATTAATCTTAGGAACCGCGGAACCACCATAGCCAAGCATGTATAGGAGAAGGAACGGGAATAACCAAAAGACCTGGCCGAATCAGAATATGACGCTTTCTCTTGAAGTGCGCTAAGAACGGACACGTACGCTTGCTTTTGCTCGAGACTGCCAGAAGCAAACGTTCACTGCCACCGAGTTCCGGCTGGACGAATCTAAATCCTCACGGTCTTCTTCGCTTGTTTGTTGAAGTAGGGGCGCCTGCTCAGAGATCTGAAATTCAAATTGCACCGGATCTTTGGAGCCATCTTCGCCGGTGCTGAGCAGATGATTCTGACCGGGAGCGACCGGCCTGCTACGCAATTGCCCACTGGCGTCCCCCTCGATCGAATGTGTTCGACTGGCCATTATCGGCACCAGGGTATGAACAGCTATGGCACGTCGGGATATTATTCCAGGCTAACTTCGTGTAGGTTCAGCCCGCCTTTGCCAGTTTTATAACAAAAAGGAGAGATCAAGGAACGGCCCGGGGTATGTGATAAGCACGCAACGGGCGAAAAGATCGATCTGACACGGTTTATTTGGTAGAACTTTTGAAACACGCTGACAGAAACAACGTTTCACTCATGATTCCGAAGTGCCAATGATAACTTGAATCCATTTATTGTTCCTTCCAAGGTTTAACCTGGTGGATTGGAAGTGTTCGGGATTGACCGATTCAAGCATAAATTCAGTTGGTCGGGAGTCGGAGTTTGTCAACTTAGCAAAACAAGTGGAGAGAGAAAAATAACTTAGTAAGCCATTAAATGACGTCGCCTTAAAACGGAGATGTTCGAGTTCGACATTTTGTTCCTTCAAGTTGTTAAGACCCTTGACAAAAGAATGAACCAAAATTTCAATAAGAGTCCCATTTATGATCAACAATAGCTGTATAAGTCCTCAAAAATAATCTGATGCTCTGTATAATAACACCAACCTTTTTTCCAATGAGCCTGTAGTACATGCTATAAATAATTGAATATGCGACCGTAAAACATGAACCGAAAAAGAAGAGAGAGAGATACAGAAGGAAAAAAAAAAAAAAAAAAAAAAAAAAGAAAAAAAAAAAAAAAAAAAAAAAAAAAAAAAGGTCTAGAGACTATAGTACAAGAGAAGACGCTTCTTCACCGGCAAAGAACTTCTTCTGCTCCAAGCATCGTTCGCTCTTACAACCCTGACAGCGCAGAGTCATCTGTAGAGAGCACTTTTCTCCCTTTTGCAAATGCTCTTGTGCGATATCCGCAAGAGCTTGTATAAAAATAGGACTTCCGTTCAGACTTTCCGCTCGCTTAACCCCCGGCGAATTGGCTTCTTCCATCACTTCAAGATCCAACTCGTACAAAGTTTCAATGTGGTCGCTGGTGAAGGCAATCGGTACAAGAACTATATCGGTCTGTCCACGCTTCACGTACTCCTGGACGGTGTCGCTAGTCTGAGCTCCAAGCCAGGCGGATGGGCCCACCTGAGATTGCCAGCACAGCCGGTAAGGGTTGCTAAATTTAAGTCTTTGCATTACCGCATGCACCGTTGCGGCAACTTCGGCTGGGTATGGGTCACCTGGTCGTGAGTTAGGTTTTGCGTCTGGTACTGGAGGGCGATGATTCAACCTTACCTCTATTCACCACGCTCATAGGCAGACTGTGGGCAGAGAACAATAGTACCACACCGCTCCTTTTGTCTTCCGGATATGTCTTGAGCTGATCTTCAATGTTCTTTGCGAAAGCTTCCACTAGACCTGGATGGGTCGGCCACCGATCAATGACACTCCACTGAATGGTACCAGTGGGATCCGTGCTCTCATTGGCGCCCTTGCCCTCCAGCCGACTTCTCCATTTCCATAGCTCATTCAGAGAGCTACCTGTGGTAGAACAAGAATATTGTGGGTATTGCGTAAATGCGACAGCACGTCCTCCTTTCCCTCTTCCGAATCCATCATCCAGCAACCTTGTATACATTTCTTCCGTCAGAGGCGCAGCATACCGAAATGCCACATAGGGCTTATGAGGTGCGCTTTCCGGATTGAGCTTGTCGAGTAATTTGCACATTTCCTGGCATTGGTACTCGGACCACTTTCGGATAGGTGAGCCACCTCCAATATCTGAATATTGTTTTTGGATCTTTGGTGTTCTTCTCTTTGCGATAAGTGGACCGAGATAGGTTTGAAGTCGTCCCAATGGGATTAGATCACCGTCGGCCTTTTTTTCAAGAATGAAGAGAATGTTAAAACCGGTCCATGGGAAAAGCCTGCCAGTCTGGAACGTACAAATAACCTGCTAAGGAAGTCTTCCACCTCACCCGTCGTAGATGGGCCACCCATGTTTAGAAACACCATTGCAGTAGGGCCCTTGGAGCCAGTTGCATCTTGAGTCACCGGAGGCACTGCTGTTGCAAAGCCGTTTCGCAGTTCTGCGCTGTATCCGACTGAGCTGCGAGCTACCGATACCGATCGCAGTATTTGCCGAGGAAGGGCAAGGGGGCGGCGGAAGGCCATGGCGATGGTTACTTTCAAAAATGCAATGCTGAAGTCGTACGAATAACGGCGGGCGTCAGGTATCGAGAGTGGAGGGGAACAATCGACCGTGTGGCGAAGGGTCCGGAGTACTAATTAGTTAGGTAGGTACGTATCATGGATGGAGGTAGGGCTAGAGAGCTCCATCGGATCGAGTTGGAGCTGAACCGGATGAGAAAAGATGGGCCAATCAAATGTTCTTTAGACTCATCAAGACTTGGCTCATGTCACATGATGTTCGTGTATTCCCCGCGTCGTCCTCGTTGGGAGTATCGCGTCGCTCGTGACGGAAGAGCGGAAGCGCAGCAGGCAGCAGAGTGGCAGGCAGACATTCAGAGAAGCACCAATGTTGCTCTCAACGGGCACTTTCTTTATATTAGATTAACTCGCCTCTCCGACGAATTTATGACTGACGACTTGTTAATACATACACAATGGCCGACGAAAATCAATATCGCGGAGACGACCAAATCGAGGAGGAGGAGATCGACGAAAGTGTAGGCATCTCTGTACGGAACCAAATTACGGCTTTGAAGGTTAACAAATGATCATTTCTAAAAGGGCTACAAAACGGTGAAAGATGCCGTTCTTTTTGCGATCGAAGTCAGCGATTCTATGCTCACCCCTCGTCCATCTTCCGATTCAAAGAAGTCTGTGGAGGAGTCGCCCACAACGGCCGCACTAAAATGCGCATATCACCTCATGCAGCAGCGCATCATCTCTAACCCCCGTGACATGATCGGTGTGTTATTATATGGGACGCAGGCGTCCAAATTCTATGACGAGGACGAGAACAGTCGAGGAGACCTTTCATACCCACACTGTTACCTTTTCACAGATCTAGATGTCCCTTCAGCACAAGAAGTTAAAACTCTTCGGGCACTGGCACAGAACGATGGAGAGTCTGAGGATGTACTCAAGGCGTCAGAAGAGCGAGTCTCAATGGCCAATGTTCTTTTTTGCGCCAACCAAATATTCACGTCGAAAGCCCCCAATTTTTTGTCTCGGCGGTTGTTTATAGTCACCGACAATGATGACCCTCATGGTGATAACAAAAGTTTCCGATCTGCTGCGACTGTCCGCGCCAAGGACTTATACGACCTCGGAGTCACTATTGAGCTCTTCCCCATTTCGCGGCCAGACCATGACTTTAACACCTCCAAATTCTATGACGTAAGATACTATCAACTTGAGACAAAATCTTGCTGCTCACACCAACTAGGACATTATCTATAAGGCTTCTCCTTCGGATCCTGACGCCCCAGTGTACTTACAAACGGATCCCAAGCCTTCTCCAGCTACCAGAGATGGGATATCACTACTCACTACCCTCTTGTCAAGTATCAATTCGAGATCCGTCCCGCGGCGTGCACATTTCTCGAACATGCCGTTGGAGCTAGGTCCAGACTTGAAGATATCTGTCTCGGGGTATCTCTTGTTTAAGCGTGAAGAGACCGCCAGAAACTCCTTCATCTGGCTTGGCGGTGAAAACCCCCAGATTGTAAAAGGAGTGACAACTCAAATCGCTGACGACACCGCTCGGACGATTGAGAAATGGGAAATCAAGAAAGCATATAAGTTTGGCGGTGATCAGGTTACTTTCACGCCCGAAGAGATGAAGGAACTGAGGAACTTCGGTGATCCTGTGATCCGTATCATAGGGTTCAAACCCCTTTCGGCTCTTCCATTTTGGGCTAATGTCAAGCACCCCTTCTTCATCTATCCCTCAGAAGAGGATTTTGTGGGCTCGACGCGAGTCTTCTCTGCCTTGCATCAGACACTCCTCCGAGATAAAAAGGCCGCTCTTGTCTGGTTTATTGCGCGTAAAAATGCAGGGCCAGTCCTGGGGGCTATGTTCGCCGGTGAAGAGAAAGTGGACGAGACTGACGTTCAGAAGTTTCCACCGGGGATGTGGATAATACCTCTCCCATTTGCTGATGACGTTCGTCAGAACCCCGAAACTGCACTCCATGTCGCACCTGAGCCATTGATCGATCAAATGCGGTTTATTGTCCAGCAATTGCAACTCCCAAAGGCGTCATACGAACCCCTCAAGTATCCTAATCCAGGTAAACCCTTCTCAACTTCCGTCACAGCAGTGTTGATGCTAAAGCATGGTCATATTAGCTCTCCAATGGCATTATCGCATTCTGCAGGCCCTGGCCTTAGACGAGGACCTCCCAGAGAAACCAGAAGATAAGACCGTGCCAAGATATCGGCAAATAGATAAAGTATAATGCACCTCATCCATCTTTGGGATGCGCTGACCTTTTCGTAGCGTACTGGGGACTACGTGTTATCCTGGGCGGAAGAACTGGAAAAACAATACGCGAATATATCAGCGCTCGGTCCGAAGAGCATTCTCGTCAAGCGAAGCGCCAAAGACCGACCCTCTGAAGCCGAAGACGCGGCCCAAAAGCCAACCAAAAAGGTGAAGGTAGAAACCAACGAACAGGGTGTTGAAGATATAGTCAGGGCCCATTACCAGAAGGGGGCTTTATCAAAGGTAACTATTGTCTGCCCCTCAGGCTTGAAGTTCGACTCGAAAACTAACGCAAGTGGTCTTGCACAGCTTACAGTCCCTGTCCTCAAAGATTTCCTCACTTCTCATGGACGATCTGCTGTTGGGAAAAAGGCTGATCTGGTTGAACATGTGGAAGAATACATGGAACGGAAGTGAGGCAGCTCCAGGTATGAACTACTGGAGTTGTCTCCAGTAGATAGGGCTACTTGATAAAACTACATTGTACCGGACCATAATTAAGAATACATTGATGGAACTTAACATATATAACCTCATTTGAATGGAAACCTGGGCTACTGAGAACAAACTAGTGCATGCTAAAGACATCAAACAAACGCCTAGAGCAGCAACGAAAGGGGATTGAAGATAACAAGCAATCAGAGTATCATTTAGACTCCCTAGTAGTAGAGTCCATAGCCCGGTCATGGAAGGTTTCCAGTGCCAGATGAAAAAATCAATGAGGCTCGAAAATATTCCTGCATACTAACTACTTGTTTTTCTATATTCGCCCTAGCCCCCAGCAACATCGACCACGTACTGGAACGTCCGTTTTGAACTGTCTTGTCAATTACTCGCGCAGAACAGCCTCTACTATGATAGTTCACTACCCAATAGTAGTCAACTAGTTACAAGGAGCACGATAACTTATGATACAATGTATTGTCTCAGCGAAAGGGTAGTAAATACATATATAAAAAATTTGTGACGGAATGAAGGCATGATGAGATACAGGCAAAGCATCACTAGAGACCTGCTATGTTATCTCTTGTATCCACAGACATAGAAATCGTGTATAGTGAGTCTATCAGAAATAGGGAGAAGATTGGTGGGTACATGCTTTGAAAACATGCCAACAGGATGTCCAGAGCGGACAGTGATAACGATGATTCAGATGGGTATATCCAAATGGGCGAATCTATCCGCAATTTGAAACGAAAGAGAAGAGCAAAAACAAACACCCCCTCTGACAACGCCTTTCCGATCCCCGGAATGTATGCTCCAAAGTAATTAACGGAAGTAGACGGTAAAGATATCTACAAGAGAATCGAAAATATCGAACGGCGTGGAGAGTATATTTATGATTCGAGGATATTATTAGCATTTTCCGTAAACTTGGCAGTAGCATAGTTCTTCGTCCGGACAGCTGAAGAGATTACATTAGTCATTGCCATCAGATGATTCGGTGTACTGGGCACTTACTATACGGATTCCTTGCCGAATATAACATGCCAGAGAAATTCCATGACACGTCCACTACTCGCGTCGTCTTTTTCAGTGTCGATGATCCACTGCCGGAACTTGATGTAGTCCTCTCGAGGCCGTTTGAGGACTTGTTCCCGTGACACGGCGAACTGTGCACAGCATGCTGCGCCGACGAGTTTGGGCGCTTGGAGGAATTTCTGAGTTTCTCGGCTTTCTGACAAGGAATCTCCTGCGACGGCGGGCGAAACGGTCGAATTGAGGGGTGGAGTGCTGGTTCCCTCGAATACTTCTTTCCAGACCTGTTCCGTCACATGGCGATTGATGCGATGCTCTTCCTTGCACCCGGGGTTCCAATTGCAGCGCAGATTGACGTAACCGTTCTGTTGGACGAAATCGAGCTGCAGAGCGCGCATCGCTGCTACATTATCGTGCAAAGGCGCATCAACATGCCATGCCATGAAAAATCCCGAGCGATGGGAGTGAAGGAAAGCGATTGTGGAAGGAAGGGCGTCGTAATGGTCGATCAAGTAGGTGAGGTAGGCCATGGATTCGTGGCCCTTATTGAGGGCCGTTTTGAGTTTGTGTTTGTCTGCTTTGGTTTGTTTCGAAGGGTTGACAATGTAGATCGCACGCTGCCAGCTTTCCGAAGCGATTTATATTAGCAGCCAATCCATTGTTAATTGAAGAAGGGGGTTGGGGGTCGTACTCGGGAAGTTCTTGCTCGACCCATTCGGTCGGCTCCTCTTCCAACCTGGCCATCACGATTACTTTGTCCCCCAGCTTCGCATGGTAATTGGATAAGCCCTCATGGTGTGATTTCTTGGAGTTCAGCCAATCAATCAAGTATGCGCCTGCTCGGTATTGACTCCAGATTTCTTCGAAATGGAGCTTAAGTAGGTAAAACGGGACGGCGAGGAAAACACACGCGCATAATGCTAGTCTAAGCTCGCATCTCATGGTGAAGTTCTAGCGGTATCGATGGGGCGAGAGCTCATGCGCAATGGTTCCCCCGCGGTGATGTCCGGGACACCGGAAATATCCACCACTGGAGGCGCTTATAGGTTCAAGAAGGGTTCGCACCACGAGGATTCACGAAGATATTGAGCATTTACCAATGACTATGCTGAGTATTATCGATATTGTCGAGAAATTTAATTGACTTCACGAAGTGAGGGTCTTGATAAGAGAAATAAACGAGAGAAAATGAAAATGAGTATATTAAAATATCGATAAGGGAATAAGACTCTTGAAATGAATTATATAAATTTAAAAAAAAACCAAAGAAAGAGAAAGAGAGAGAGAGAGAGAGAGAGAGAGAGAGAGAGAGAGAGAGAGAGAGAGAGAGAGAGAGAGAGAGAGAGAGAGAGAGAGAGAGAGAAAGAGAAGGCAACTTGCAGATATGAATGTCAATCAGCGCTCCGAGGAGGTAAAAGAAAGAGGATAAAGAAATGGGTTACCTAAACCTATAGACTATCAGACCAAAGGAAAGGAGAGGCCAAAGCGCTAGAAAGAAAAAAAAAAGCTAAGAGAAAAAGGCAGTTGAGGGGATGGGGAAGGCTGTACGGTAACACGCTCAAAGATATGCCATTGGACCATGAGTGGGAATCCATGTTGATTGTGTCTAGGAGGACCTGAGGTTTGAGAGACCCCCACCTTAGTAGGTAGTAGTACTAGCCCGTAGTACTCCGTAGGAGGCCACGCGTTAGCGTTAATTAAGCTCTTCAGAGTCCAGCACCACCGTGGAATTTGGAAATGCTCTTCAATGATCAATGATCATAGGGCCCAGAGCCCCAGGGGGCTGTGCTTCATTTTTTTTTTTTTCTCTCTCTCTCTCTCAGGGACGGACTCAGTAATCGTTAGGGGCGTTTTGCCGCTTGCCGTGGGTTAGGCTTTAGCAGGCATAGCGGGGAACCTTGGAAGCTTAGCGGTTGCCCGTCAGGCTTAGTGGCAGTCCGTTGGTCACTACTAATGTAATGTACTCCGTACTCCGTAGAGTGCCTGCATATAGATACTCTCCTCCGTAAGGTAGATACGTTAGTAGTTAAGAGTAGGTTCTAACTACTCCGTACCTAGATAATGGATATACTATAATAGTCTACTCCGTACTACTCCGGTAAGTCTTTTCTTTGTTCTTTTGTAACAGATAAAGTTAGTGAAACCACTCTGGCTCAGCCCTCGGCAGAAGTCAAAATGCTTCGAAGCAAAACACTGCCGTTGAGACGTCGTCCAGAGTTTGAAACAAAGAATTTTGAGACGGAAGCCACCTGGAACGTCCATTGGAATGGAAGCTTTTTATTAGAGGGGTTGATTGGGCCAACGGAACCGTGGATCGCACGTGGCGTCGCTACTGGTCACGGGTAATTCACCATCTGATCCATGATCCTTTAAGCGACGGGAGCGCGGGGGAAAATTGACTAAGTCGGCAGATGTCGAGTCAAGTTGTTGTTAAAGGCTGCCGTACTCACAAAAGGGTTCCTGTTTTTAATCATGGCAAGAAAGCCACCACCCCAACAATCCCGAGTCTGTCTTTGTGTGGTAATGGTGGAAGTTGTCATACCTAGGTATGTATGTATGTACAACTGGTTGTCGCCAATGTGGTGGGACAGCATCCATCCATGGATGCACTACCTACCTAGTAGGTACTTGTATGTAACAGTACATACATCCATGCCTATACTAGTATTACAAGTGAGGTCTTTATTCGCCCGTTCCAAGGTAGGAAGTACTTGGTAGTATGGAACCTGGAATTTCCATGATATGTATGCATTACTATCTACTACTAGTCTTGTGCCGAATTGATAATGAACTCTAGATGACATGCTACTATAATTAAACTTGCTATTACTATTCATCCGCTCCAAGATGAAACCCTTGGATAAATACAAGGCCGCCATGAAAGATTTACAAACAAAAAAAAATAATCGCCTGAGGAATCGATTCGGTTCTATTACTCCATAGTAAACTCTCAGAGCCCCCGTAGGTCTTGCATGAAATGGTAGGAAGCTATTAGTGGTCAGGAATTGCCTCTTGCACTTCGTAATGTGAACTGTCTTCTGTCTAGAACGTTCGCCGTTCTTCTGCTATCGTAAGTGTAGTATCTAAGTATATACAGTTTGCAGGCCGGCTGCGATAGACTGGATAGGTTTCTTGCTTCCATAATTACGGAGTAGACCACACAGATATGTTATCCACTGCTAATCTGCCCTAAGAACTTTCGGCTTCTGCCTCCTCCTCACTGGTGACTTCTTCTCCCTCCTCTATTGCTTGTTCCCGGTGTTTACGTGCACGTTCTCTTTTCTTCTCCAATAGCTGATTCAGCTTCTTCGCAGTATTAAAGACTCCACCGGTACCTGCGCCACATGCGGCGCAGGATGGATTTTTCCGATATCGCTGCAAGGCACATGACTCACAAAAATAATGACCGCACTTGGTGACGATTGGGTTCTGGTATGGCTTCTTGCAAATGATACAGGCGAAAGGAATGTTCTCGAGAAGTTCTTCGTCCTCATCCTCATCGTCGTCCTTAGAAGATTTGTCGCCACCTCGTTGGGAGACGACATTCCCACTCAATTTCTTTCCTTTCGTGTTCACCTCCCAATCTCGATCTAACTCCCAGCCCTGTTTATAGTCTTCGCGGGCATGTAGGTAAATACATCCGTCACCGAAGCCGCAGTACCCCGTCTGTTTATAATCCTTGCAAACATTAGGCATGTAGTCCATGTATGTCACGGTACGAACGTTGGTTGGGGCTTTGATAGGACCGAATTGCTTGGACGGAGCATCGGGGTTCTTCTGGATAAAAGATTGGTAGTTGGCCGCTCCCTTATACGTGCCATCTGGTGCAGAGGGAGCGGTCGATGTTGGTCGGGCTCGTGTTGTCCCAAGGAGATTCTTTGCGTCCAACTCATCATCGTACCAGTTGGAATGTTTGGTGGCATCGTTGCTGGATGCCAAGGGTGCCGGCGTGACTTTGACCGGCTGTTCTTCAGCAGGGTCTCTACGGGGTGCATTGGATGTTGAAGAGGCCGTCACTGCTGCGTTCTTGCGTCGCCTTTTGATTCTGCGACCCTCATCATCATCGGATGATGTGAAATCAGAGTCGGTGTTGGAGGCGGGCGGTGGCGCTTCTGGCTTCTTTCGAAAATTAGCCTTAGCCTTCGCCGATCGTTTCTTGAAGGAGAACTGAGGGATATCGTCGGCGACTTGGGTTTCCTCCGTCATGATCGCAGTTCGTTCTTTACTCGTTTGAATAATGAGATATCGGGTGTTGTGAGTAGTGGACTGATAAGGGGAAACCAGTGGGGATGGCTCAATGCGCAAAATCTTCCCCTAGCGTCCAATGTTAGGGATATTTCAGGGGAGTTAGGACTGAGAAAGTTGAACAATTGGATCATTAATACGGAGTACCTGCGCGCCCGTGGTGGCGATCTGCCCTTCTCGATTTAGACGCTATCATGTGATACATGACAAATGAACCCCCGTAATGTCACGTGCTATCACATATTCAATCCTGGACTGCTTGGAAGCCTGACAAAACAGGGGAATGCAAACTAGACAAACTGTCACGACCCCATCGAGATGTTGTCCTTCAATTGGGTTAAGCTGAGTACCAGGAGTACTCCGTCGGGTACTTCATAGTACTACTCTAGTATTCCTCAAGTGTGGGTGATCAACCCAATTGAAAGATCGGGAAGAACGATCGTACTAGGTAAACAAGTCAGCGATCTCGGTCAAGAAATGTGGTTGACAGATTTTTGGACACACAAATAAACTTCAAAGAATAACCGGAAGATCTACCATGAAGCGATAAGTTAACCAAGATTCCTGTGAGGTCATTGAACTCATTTACGATTCAACCCCATGATAATGGATTGTCCTCCTCCCTAATAAACGCCTTGTCTTAGCCCTGCAATTCCACCCCCCCCAGTTCAGAGTTGTTACGTATCAGATCTTCCTGCTCGGTCCTTCAAGTAAGAGTCCTTGGTAAAATCTATCAAGTGGTAAGGAGTACTGCGTACCCTCTGGCGTAAATTGCACTCCTTTCCCTCCCCTCCATCGTATTAATTAATTGACTTTACCATCGGTCATATTATCGATCTACTACTGTGATCCTGTACTCCGTACTCCGTAACCCCGTTTACCCCTCTAGAAGCGAGAACTTGGTAAGGGTACCTTACCTCAAGTAGTAGTAATGGTACTGTATGAATGGATCCATGTATGTATGTATGTACATACATGGATACATGGATAGTCATACCTCTACTAGGAGTAGTTAGTAGTTCTGTCTTGTCTATCCTCTTGCCCGCACGGCCCCCAGTTTCTCCTCCAGCGACTCCCTTGCCCACACGCTGTGACTTCCTCTCCTTCTCTCTTCCTTTTCTCTCTCTTCTGTCTTCCCCCGCTCAACGAGTCGGTTCTCGTCTCGTTGTTCATCCGACTGTATTAGGAATCGCTCTCTTCTCTTCACCTCATATCTCTTTTTTTTTCTCTCTTCTTTTAATTAATTAATTTTCTTTTCTTAATTGCGTTCCTTCATTATATTCCTCTTGTCACTCCTTACTTTCTTTCTTTCTTTTTCTTACTTCCCTCGTCTATAATAATATTATATGCGCTGCATGGAGTAGCGCAACCTGTTCCCGATTTGTGTCCACTGGAGCTCTCGTTGTCTTTCCTTTTTTTTTTCTCGTGTTTTGGTACCAACTCACCACTGCAGTGCCGCTGCTGACTCTCCCGTGCGCCCTCCGTCGTGGTTGGCTCACTCGCACAAGGTTGCATTTACGGCCGCCGCGCGTTTGTGTTGTCTCAAGTCTTGTCGGAGACGCTCCTTCCTCGGGGCTCTCTTTCAAAACAAACAGAACAGCCACTCTGACTCTGATACGGTCCCTAGCTAGTTCGGTCGGTTCATTACGCATCCTCCTGTTAATAAGCCTGATACGATCGTCTCTCAGCAACCGTACCCGACCGACGCTGCGCATTGCTTCAAGGTCTCTTCTGCCACAATCACTCTAGACGCACAGTAGCTGTGGACCCTTCAGTCGTTGGTCCGCTTTCTGAATTATTCGAGCGCAAGGAGGTAAAACACACGAATCGTTCTGATCCGGGTCAGATGATGACATTGGCTTGACAAGAGACACGAGGACCGAGGCCACGAGTTTGCAGGTTTTCGACGACTGACAGATCAATTGTTTTGCGCTTGAGTGCTCTTCTGTCCTTCACTAGTAACGGTGTTACGGACGAGGGGTAGACTGGGATTGACTCCATTCCACTATGGACGATCCTTTTGTTTCCCCCCTCACCGAGGGGGCGGCTTCTCGCGAATCGCATAGGTATTCGTCTTTCGATACACAACTGTTCAGTCTGGATGCGTCTTCGCCAGCACAGGTGAAACGAGCCCTTCAGGCTCATTTGGCGGAAACGGAGCGCAGACTGGAGGAGGCATCTAAGCTCGGCACAGCACTCATTGAACAGCAGAAGGAGCTCGAGGACAAGTTGAAGGAAGTAGAGCAACATCAAGAAGCTAGCCAGGTCGGACCAGACCTGCAGCGGAAACTTCTGGACTTGGAGAGAGAATACCAGGAAATTGGTCGAGAGACGGCGCGAGCGTTTCTCGCGCCGAAACGCCTCGCTGGCGGTGATGAAGGGCATCTGGGGACTCCGTCGCTTGAACAAAAGGTATACAACTTGTTTGCCTGGCACGCTGTATGGATCGCTAATAAGTTCAGTCACCACTTAGCCCCGCCCTGTTCGCCGGCCAAGCAACCAATTCTCCAAGCAAGGTGAGCGTACCATCGCGAAAACAGCGAAACCAACCGTCGAGTCGTGTCCATGATATCGAATTTGCGACCGAGATTTCCACATCCCTTCTGGCCCAGGTCCGTCAATTGCAGGCTCTACTCGCGGAGCGTGAGGAGGCCCTGAGAACGGTGAACCTGGAGAAATCGAGACTTGAGCTCGAGGCTGAGGGATACACGCAGCGGATTCGGGCGTTGGATGAGAGCGAGGAGCGCTATAAGGATGAAAACTGGGCGTTGGAGACTCGGACCCACGAGCTCATGTCTGCGATTAGGGATGCTGCCGATCGCGAAAGCAGACTCAACAGCAGCCTGGGTGCCATTACTACAGAGAAGAGTGCGCTTGACAGAGAACTGGAGGATTTAAAACAAACCAATGCAAAGTTGGTCGAGGATCAGATAGCAGCCCAGAAAGCGAACGATGCAGAAATCCACCTCCTGCGCAGGAACCTGAACTCAGGAGATGCGGAGAGGCTTGCACTGCAGAAGAAGATGGAGGAGTTAAACTCCCTGAATGAAGAGCTCGCTAGGGCCATAGCAATGCGGCTTCGGCAGCAGGAGGCGGAGACCATGCGAGAAGTTCCTCGAGACAATGACTCTGATGAGGACGGTCGAGGAACACCGGAAAACTCACCTCCACCCTCGCCCAATAAGTTCACTCCGCGACACAATCAATTGGAGACCGAAACATTACGGAGTTCCCTCGGCCATGCTCACCGTATGATCCAGAATCTCAAGAGCACCATCCACCGTGAGAAAACCGAAAAGATCGAGCTCAAGCGTATGCTGCAAGAAGCGCGTGATGAGATTGAGCAGAAGCGTCGCGAGGCTGTTGCCCCGGCTGGCCCATCCAACAAGCGTCAGAAGACCAAGCCCGATAATACGCGCAAGGCTGCGAGACCAAACCTGCTCGGCGCTGGAAGGAGAGGGACGACAGAAATCGAGGAGGTTCATGAGACCGATTGGGAAGATCATGCCACAGACACAAGTCCATCGCATAAGGCTGCTTTGAGATCCTCCCGGAGCCGTGCCGAACTGCAGTCTTCGGACGAGCCCAGTGATGTCTATCATACTGCTACAGAAGCTGACGATGCTTTCGAGACTGCCAACGAGCGAGAGACAACTACCGAAAGCGAAGCTTTCCAAACAGGCGTCGAGAGCATGGCTGATGACAGCACCGATACGGACGAGCTAACAGAAACAGAGGACCGTATCCAGAGAACACCTCGTGCTCGTGTCTCATCCTTGAGCTTGGCAAAAGCTCGCAACCGGAACTCTTACCACAGCACTGCCTCTACTTCCACGGATGAGGATGAGGATTCTGATGGCACTTTCCCCTCACCAAGCCAGGCTTCTACTCCTAGATACCGTCTCAGAAAGAAGAGGAGTGTCATGCGGAGAATTCGACCCTCTGGAGAGGCTCCGATGGCATTTAGTAGCCGGCCTTCAAGTTCGCGCGAGTCTCCGGCAACAAGCTTCACACAGACGCAGGAGGCATCCGAAGGCCAGAGCCTGTTTGCAGAACTCGCAGAACTCGACGGCGAGGAAGATGAAGAGGGAGACTTTGGCCCCCCAATACAGCACGACACCAATTCTACTCCACGTATCCTGTCGATGCCTGATTCGAGAAGAACGTCTCAGGCCACACTGGACACAAGACCCAAGCCTGCAATGGTCGATTCCGGCGTGATGACTGACCCCTGGGAACCAACCACTCCGGCCAGTACTCACGCTCTGACCAACATGAATGCCTCGAATGTTCTTACAACACCAAAGAAGATGACTTCGGATACTGAAACTGCTGCTGGAACAGAGGAACAGCCGAGATTGGTGCATACTGCGACACAATGGACTTCCCCCAAGACATTCTCTGAAATGAAAGGTGATCATGTGTCAAGTTCGCCGGCGGCTTTTAAGATTCTCTCGGATGAACAAGCTGCAGACATGGTGCGGGAAGGCAATGTTCCTGCGGCTACCCGACCGCAGTTGGATGTTTCTCCTACCTCTTCTCAGGACACGATTCCTGTAGCACCCAAGCTGCCTGAGTTGAGCATATCATACATTGTCGGTGACACGACCAAGCCAGTCGCAGCTTCCATTCCTGAACCGTTGGAGATCACAGTATCGGCCATTTCGTTGCAATATACAGAACCCGTCTCCGCCAAGATCCCTGAGCCGGAGCCGAAATACGTACCGGAAATGGCCATCTCCTCGATCTTCTCCGAAGGAACTGTGCCTGGTATGGAGACGCTTCCTGAATCTCTGCCTGAGCCTTCCATCTCCATGGCAGAGCATGCTACAAGTACAGAGGTTCCATGGTTGGCATTCTCGACAATCTTCTCCGAGCATACCCAGCCTGTTATGGCAACTCTTCCTGAGCCTGTGTCCATACTTGAGCCTCAAGTCTCTGTCACGGAGCGTGCCATGAGCATCGAGATTCCAGACTTGACAGTCTCGACAATCTTCTCTGAACAGACTCTACCTGTCATGGCCACTCTTCCAGAGCCTGTCCCCGAGCCTTTAGTTTCAGTCACAGAGCGTGCCATGAGCACCGAGATTCCAGACTTGACAGTCTCGACAATCTTCTCTGAACAGACTCTACCTATCATGGCCACTCTTCCAGAGCCTGTGTTCGAGCCTTCAGTTTCAATTGCGGAGCGTGCCATGAGCACCGAGATTCCAGATTTGACAGTCTCTACAATCTTCTCTGAACAGACTCTACCTGTCATGGCCACTCTTCCAGAGCCTGTCCCCGAGCCTTTAGTTTCAGTCGCGGAGCGTGCTATGAATACCGAGGTCCCTGGTCTAGCGGTGTCAACAATCTTCTCAGAGCAAACGGAGCCTATTATGGCCATCTTACCAGAACTAGCTCCAGAGCCGGAGCTCACGGTAGTTGTGGATCAGGGAATAGCTGAGCATGTGGCCCCAGATCTGACATTGACCTTTGTACCTCCTGAGTCCACTGAGCCGATTGCACCTCAGGTGCGCGAGATTCCTGTCCTTGCTTCACCGCAATTGTCAGTTTCTACAATCTGCTCTGTGGAAACGCTCCCTGTCAAGTCCACTTCTGCTGCAGCCATCATTCCTACACCCTTGCCATCTAACGAGAATAAACCACCGACCAAACCGAGACGTGTTATGGTTGATAATTCTACTTCAGAGTCTTTGCCAATTGTGGTTGTCGAGGATGAAGCAAATGACAGCTCCGACAATGACGTACCTGGCCAGAAGGAGGAGGCTCCTTTGCCTTTAAGCGCTATTTCTGGCAATGCTGTTCCGCGAAACATAAGACGTCGACCATCGAACCAGGCAGATCAAGGTGCTCAGACGATACTGTCTGCCAAGCAAATCGACCAGATTCTCATGGATCGTGTTACGACCCGACCCTTGTCTCCCCCGGACAGTGACAAGGCCAAGGAGCAAAGTAATTCACCCTTTGCCACTCCGAAGGCACGCCCTCGTCCTCAACATCAATCATCGGCAGCATCTCTTGCTTGGAGACCAGGCAGCGCAGCCAGTCAGGTCTCTAGTATCCATAGCCACCCGCCGTTACCAGCGGACCATAAAGAAGTCATCCTGGCTGCTGAGAAGAAGTCACTAGACCAGCAGCCAGCCACCCCAGGACTTATGGCCCCCCCTCTTGCCCCGGCTTCTGCTTACCGTGCAAGCTCTGTCCACCGTCCGCGTACTCCAAATGATTCGAGCTGCCAGGTCGGTTCTGTCAGATCTTCAACTTCACGGGCCAGAGCGAAGCGCGAAAGCCAAGCGTCGCGGAGATCTTCGGTCTCATCGTTCGCATCGGAGATTGAAGAGCGGTTCAATACGCACTCCAACCCTGCTGTTGGGCCTTATGGCTATGGCTCTGGAACGGACCCGCGCATGATTCAAGCCATCACCCAGACCATGATTGGAGAATTCCTCTGGAAGTATACACGCAAGACAGTCTCTGCGGAGATCTCCAACACGAGACATCGCCGCTACTTCTGGGTCCATCCGTATACTCGCACTTTGTACTGGAGTGAGCAAGACCCTCAAAGTGCCGGCAAGTCGGAGCGTAAAACAAAGAGTGTTCCCATTGAAGCCGTGAGAGTTGTTGCTGATGACAATCCATACCCTCCAGGTCTTCACTGCCGGAGCCTGGAAGTTGTCAGCCCTGGTCGCCGGATCAGATTCACTGCGACTACTAGCCAGAGGCATGAGACCTGGTTCAATGCACTCTCGTATCTCTTGCTGCGGTCGGAAAATGGTGAGCAAGAGGAAAACCACGATTTGGAAGACATCGATGAATTCAACCCGGGATTCCGGTCACGATCCCGGTCGCGTCAGACACCACGCTTGTCGATTTCTTCTTCGCAGAGTCGAAATACCCGGAATTGGCCGAAACAACGTGCGGGCTCGGCTCTGTCTTTGCGCCGCGCAGGGACCCCTGGCCGCGCCTCCCCGGCTCTGAGTACACCCTCTCACTATTCTGACCAACGGAACAGCTCTGCGTCTCGGCTCAGTACGATTTTGAACACCACAATCAAAGGCTCCTTCGGTCGAAGAGGCCTCTCTAGCTATTCTACCTCGAGCATCCATGATGACAGTGTGTACGACCGTGACAGCGAGGAAGACCTTCGGCAGATGATGGAAAGGCAAGAACGGGAGACTGATCGGCTTGAGAATGTTCGTGCTTGCTGCGATGGTAAGGGGATACTGTACTCGGATTGGGGAACTGCGAACAATCAGCTAACAACTTGAATTTAGGCAAGCATGATGTCAGTTCACTCTCACGAACCAGCCGGTACAGCCCACGCGTCAACCGGAGTCATTCTCATCATCACTGAACCTGTTGATGAGAGTTCCTGAGTGGTTCATGACACCTGAATTGTCGATGTCTATCGCCGAGATGCACTTTCCCTGCCTTTGAATTGTCTGCGTTGCATCTCTTTTCCACCCCCTCTCCTATCCTCATAGCATGCGAATTCCATGAGTGCACATGATAGCATTTGATTACTGACCCCTTTTGCTTTTCGGTCGCTGCCAGCCATCGGATATACTTTCTTGGAACCCCCGTGTTACGCATAGTCATTTCTTAATCTCAGGGGTTGGTCCCCGTGGCATTTTGTCACCACTCAGGTGGCTGGGTTGTTTCTGTCATTCATTCGTGATCTTTGTAAAAATGAATTATTGATTTTGTCAGTTTCCTTTGTCAATCCTCATTGTCAAGCAGATTATATTCATGCCCTTCGTTCCAATTTTGCCTGGCACTGACTTTATTCTTACCACTTCTATCATCTTGTATGCATCTTGCATCCGTCCACCATCTTCTATTTTGATTTTTCTTTTCTGACATCTTGATCTCGAGTCTCTTCAATCTGTAATGACAGCAAGATTGACCATTGACGCCATGTGTCCGTGTTGACTCTGTTTGTGTATGTCAGGAAGTAATCTAGGCACCACCCTGAAGCAATTCGAAAACATCAGAAATCTCAGATAGATATTAGATCATATTGGTAGCAAGCTGAGTAAATCACTGAGCATGTCCAATGACAAACTGTAAGATATAGTAGCCATGAATAAATGATCGCTCTCCCAGGCTCCTCCTCCTTAAGAGGTAGTACGAGGAGGGAGTCTTGGCTAAAATCTCTCCTACTGCAGTGAAATCTTGTCCTGTCCAGTCCAGAGATGGTCTAGTAAAGGTCAGGGTTTTTGGAATGTCAGAAAAAACGTGACTCCTCTCATTCATTGAAATTTCACCAAACCCTCGTTTCCTCTCCTGTCAAACCATTCATCTCTAACATTCGATCTCTAACATTCGATCTCTAACATTCGATCTCTAACATTCGATCTCTAACATTCGATCTTGTCTTGCGCTTGGTGGAAGATTCAAGAGATCATCAAAACAGTTGATAACGTCAAGTCATCCATCAGTCACTAATGGCGTCCGTCAACGAGCCTACCACTAAAGTATGGATCCAGTCACTATTGGAACCAGGCCAGCTTCTACTCTGGGCGATGTCATGTAAGTGCAATTGATAAGCTATGTATACGGCATGTGCTTGCCATACTGTCGATGGCACACAAATATGCTAGATTTGAAATTATATCTCCACCGAATTAGTAGGAATCGGCCCTGCTAATAAGCACCGACAGATTACGTCCGAGTCAATCTGGAAGCCGTCTTTAAACGAGGCCAGATCCTCGCTCCACTTCTTCAATCCGCACGACTTCGTGACGAAGCCTTCGGCCGATTCTGGGTGGCCGTTACCACTAGTTAGTCCTCATCGCAACAATCCAACCGAGGTATATCATACTAAAAGTTCCTCCAGCAAATGACGAAAACACCGCCCAATCCCAATCTCCAGTGGCGATTCAAGCAGGACTTCAGAACTCCTCGGACCTCATCCCTCCCGTTCTAGCCCATGCCTCCGGTCTGGTTCTAGATGTCGGCCCGGGAACAGGAACCCAAATGCCCCTTCTACGTTCCCCCGCTATCAAAACCATCTACGGCGCTGAGCCCTGCCACGGTCTCCACGAGGAACTACGCTCCAGGGCTGATGCCGAAGGCCTCGGTGAGAAATACCACATTCTTCCCTGCAGCGTCGTCGCCTCGGAACTCGTCCCCATGCTCCAGGAACAAGGCCTGCTGCCTGCTGGAACCACCGCGCTCGATCAAACAACCGGCGTCTTCGACACGATCCTCTGTGTCCGCGTGCTCTGTTCCGTTCCGGATCTGGACCAGACGGCGAGGGAACTCTACTCTTTGCTGAGGCCTGGCGGGAAGATCCTTGTCACGGAGCATGTGGTCAATCCGTGGCGCACGGCGAAGGGGTCTGTCGTTGCGAGGGCGATGCAGACTTTCTACGAGCTTTTGGGCTGGAGCTGGTATTTGGGGGATTGTCGGCTGAATCGGAATACGGAGAGGGCGCTGAGACGTGCGGCGGATGTGGATGGCGGGTGGGAGTCTGTCGAGCTGGAGAGATGGTTTGGGAGGACTTGTTTGCCGTATATTGCTGGGGTTTTCGTGAAGAAGGCTTGATGGACGGAACGATGTAGTATACACCTCTTCCTTTTCCATACTGGTTGGGCTTTCCGGGCTGTTCCTGCGGCAACTGCATCTCTGCATTATCGTTATGGCGATGACGACGGGGATAGCCGGAATATGGTTGACGAGTTATATGTCACATACCCTGGCTTTGTTCCATTGAGAACCCTCGTTCACTTATCCCATGACCTATACTCAGGTCCTCTCAACATGGACGGCGAGAAAATTAGACAATGGGACGACAAACTATGGATTGTTGAAGTTAGGTGAGTAGTGCATCATCGAAAGGCTACGCTTCCAGAAATAAATGTGTCAGAAAGTCATAATATTGGGTAGATTCTCGCCCTCCATTGATAGCCTGAGATCAATTGGACATCTCGATTTGCTCACGGTCAGAGGCATTCTGGTCTCTGTCACTAATTTCGAATCTTGTATTGTTGAATCTACAAACCACTCCTGGCTCTATGTTACATGTTCATTTGAAAAGCTATACACCAAATCGTCTCCAAATAGCTGTCTTCAGATGTCTTGCTGTTACCGGGGATATCGCAAAAGCTTTGTCTAGCATCCAGGGCCAATTCCTAACTAGTCGAACCGATTGCTAATGGCTCCAAGTACCGTCTAATCCAAACTACCCTTCCCTCGGCTGGGTCCATCACCGCTGCAAAATGGGTCATCTCATTGGCGGTTGGGTATGTTGTCGTCCATCTGGTGACTTCGTCCAGCGTAGCAGTGACTTCGGAGCTCACCAGCGGGCTGGAGCTAGGGGTCGGCAAGCAAGCCCCATTTGAAACAACGTCCAGAGACGATTCGTCTCCCTGCTTCTGAGACGCGCATGTGCGTCTTAGAGGATCTTGGAGGGCAGTGGAGTAAGTGCACTCTGGGCCTGAAGTGGCTTTCCTAGCTTGGCCTTCTTTCTTATCCCAGTGCGCTTGCATGAAAGCCCTCCGTTTTTCACTGTCTTCTAGGAACTCCTCTGTCGAGACAGCCACACCTGTTCCTATACCAGTTACCCCAGTGTAATCACCGTGGGGTTTATCTTCCCCCGACGAAGGGGTAGCATGGTCACTGTTCGTTGCAACAATGAAGGACGAATGTTGCTCGACATGACCTGTTCGGTGATCTTTTTCAATAACAACTACCTCGTCCCCGTCGCAAAAAATCAGATACGCAGCCGTGGACGGTGTACGCATTACCACCGGCCACACCTTGCTCAGACATGGCAGTGATGATAAACCGTCCGAGGGAACGATATATTTCCGAAGCATGGAGGATATGGACCGTCGGAAACCCAAAACAATCAGTAGATGACTTCCGTAATAACGGTAGTTCCGCAACCAAGTACTCGTGTCATGATTGGGTCGGAAATTCAGAGAAACACTGAGTCCTTTCCTGACTCCGGTCAGGACGCCCACGAAGCCGATGTAGGTGATATTCGTAGCCAGGACGGTGTCATAGTCCGGTCCTCGGACGTACTCAAACCGCACGAGTAACTTCCGTAGTCCGTCCATCCCCCAGTCTAGGGTTCGGAAATGGAGCAGCCGAGGCTGCTCGTCTGGGGAATCGCTGAGTTTTGTCAGAGCTGCGCCGCTCGTGCATCCCATTAGCAGATCAAGGAGGACGTTGAATGAGATCAGGAGGTACAGCTCAATTCCTGTAACTCGGCTAATCCCTTTGATTTCCTCTGTTTCTTCGCGGGAATACAGACGTCGCAGGCAAAGGCGCGAGAGCCTTTTGATCCAGGACACCGGGACATTTGGGAGGACTTCGGCGACGAGCTCGTCGAAAATACCAGTGATGGAAATCAGCTGGTCGCGGTACTCGCTGGCGACATGGGCATATCGCTCCACTGGCGGGAGAGAGAGGTCGATTCTGTAGACCGGAGGTACTTCACCTAGATCGATTGCATGCGCCATGCTTGGTGATGGTAAAAGTGAGAACTTCAAGTCCTTTAAGGAGGCATTATCGTTCTTTGTTTGTTGTATTAGGCAGAAAGCTACGGAGTACTAATGCAAGGCTGGGGGCCATCATTTAACACGAAGGTCCCGTGCCTTGACACATGATGTGGCGCATCTTACCAGCTACTATTATACTAGTAACAAATAACAACTGAGAAAGACGTTTCACCTCCTCCGTACCTTACTTCAAATAACTGGCAGTTGAACAACGGTTGGTGTTTCATTCTATTGAAAGGCATGACTATTGTCTGTGCTTTTTTTTTTTTTTTTCAATTTACATAACAAAGAAATGTCTTTCCACATTGTGCCTCAATATCAAGGGTATCAACAAAACAATCATTCTTCACATGATGACTCAAAAGACATGTTATCTCACAACAACAATTTTAGACGCCCCATTATCATAAGAAAAGTCATTATTGAATTAATGATATACACAGACTGTAGAGGGTATCATATACGTGAATCAAGTAGGTTTTTGCCGCCCTGGGGGCCAGAAGTCGAAAAGGTCTAGTGCCTCGGAAGTCCAGGGGCCCTGTTCAAGGGGTCGGTCTTCTTCTAGACAATGGTTGAGTGGGCTTTTGAAAGGTAGTGAACGTGGTCGGACACCAGCCGCCGTTATCAGAGCGGTGGGATCCGAGTATGACTTGCGAAGTCCAGATGAACCGGACTTTGGCAGAGTATTTTGCGCGCGGTGGCTTACTACAGTTGGTACAGACTGCCTTGTAGCCCTACCTTGGTCGCTTGACATCTCATCTAATGCAACAAGAGTTGAAGCAGAGGGTATAAAATCAGCATTCCTTGATACAGGATCCGGAATCGTCAGATCGATTTCCCTGAAATCGTCAACCCAATGCGTGGATCGAAAGATGCGGAACATACTAACTGCGGATTCTCTCGCACGGACATATTTGCCTTCTCTGCTAAGGGGCGGGGAAGCGATACTTTCGTGGATGTTTGGCCAGGTAACAATGCGCTATACATTAATTTCCTCCTTGGACGCTCCGTGCACAGCCTAAGCGTGTTGACTGGAGTATCTGTAAGATCACTCGAGGTTTTCGTTGCGGATGGGAGAGCATTACTGGCGGAGGTTTGGGCCTTCTTCAGATTCGTGGGCTCATCTCTACCGCTCGGTGTTACTTCCGGTGGTGGTATTGTAGTTGCAGGCGAGCCTGGAGTCTTTTTGGGTCGGACGACTGATTCAGTAACTGCCGCCACGACTGCCGGTTTAACTGTATCACGTTCCTCAGACACATCGATAGTGACCGGCTGAGGTCGACTCACGCCATGCGCGCGTGAAACGTTCTCCGATGCCAGCTTTTGTTTCTTTGCAGCCCGTTGCAGATAATCTTTACTCTGCTCTGGCGGATGACGTTCTTCATAAGGAGAGACTAAACGTCCAATTGTTGTCTTCTTAATCCCCAACAGATCATTTAGTGAGCGGGACGGCTGCGAGGCGTTCGAGGATCGTAGAGTAGACTGGCGAAAAGACAGGGTCGGCGATTCTCCCGGTCTGGATGGCGACTCCTGACTTTTCTTGTGGCTGTAGAGGGTAGAAAGATCGGTCTCTGTCTTCTCCATTGGCTCGCAGACTTGGATCAACACGCCTCTATCCAGCTCTAGCTCGTCCCCGTCCTGAATTGCCTCATCCTGTCTCCAATGGAGGTCACCGATAAAATTCCCCGTGGTATCATAGGCCATGGCGCGTTTATTGAATGTGTGGTATCTGAGGTAGCCATCTTGCCAGCGTTTGGATTTGCGGCGCATATCATGGGTGTAAAGACATCGAAACTTAATGACGGGTGCCGTGTTCTGGGTTGCGGGGACGCTTAAGCCGGGGGTGGCACGCGGGGCAGAGGATAAGGGAGTTGACATGATCGAAAGTGAGAGGGCCAAAGGTTGGCGACGACCCTCTGGCCGAGCACCATCTGGTCGATGAGCGGAGACGAGACGTTGTTGCAATCTGGAGTAGGCAGTTTGTTCAGTGCGGGTTTAACTCTCTTGTCGCGAGTGTTTTTTTTTTTTTTGTTGTTGTTGTTTGTGTTTGTTTGTTTGTTTGTTGTTTTTGCCTCAGGTTAGACACTTTTGGTGCCTGAAGGAGTTCTAGACTTTGGTATCGATGGTACCTGTATGGTATTATTACAGGTCGCAGTTGTTAGTTTCTTCCATACTTCAGGTACCGAAAGTCAGGGCATTTTTCTTCAGTTAATTTATGGTACTCCGTACGGATACCGAAGCTGTCAAATGAAACGACGACGATCAGATGGTTGGCTGCGTCGTCATCTGCTGCTTCAATGCTTTCTTCCCAACTCTTCACTTGCTTTCCCCTTCCAATTCTCTCTCTTCCTCTTTCTTCTTCCTCGGCCCTTCCACTCTACTGTAAAGTACTTTGGTCAAAGGCATCCTTCTCTGCGATCCGTTAAGTTATCGACATTCTTTGTTCCTCATTCTCCCTATTCTAACC